>PVKE010001778.1:0-93109 GCA_004027555.1 Craseonycteris thonglongyai
GGGGGGAGTGGGCACCAGATATATGGTGTTGGAGGGGGACCTGATTCTGGGAGCTGGGCACATAATGCGATGCATGGGTGATGTGATGTGGAGTTGTACATTAGGAAACTATCTAATTGTTACCAACCAACCAATGTCACCCCATTAAATTTAACAATAAAATATAATAATATTTTTTTAAAAAACAAGTGAATAAATTTATGAACTGTGAAAAAATAAAAAAAGAAATTTATACCATTAGACACCTATAATAGAAAATAAATCTGGTATCAAATATATGACCTCATTCTCAACCATGAATTAGAAAAAGAGCAAATTAAACACAAAGTTAGCAGGAGAAAGGAAACAATAAATATTATAGTGAAAAATAATTGAAATGGACAAACAATGAAGGAAATTAAAAGCTGGTTATTTGAGAAAGTTGATAAATTGGCAAACCACTAGCCATACAATTCATGAAAAAATAAAAAAAGATACAAATTATCAATATCAGGTATGAGATTAGTGATATCTTATAGATTCTACACATATTAAAAGGGAGTATTGCGAACAACTCTATGCCATGTTAAGATAAAAGAAAAAGCGTATGATCTTGAATGAGGAAAAGCATTTGACAAAATCCAACATCCAAAACTGTTTTAAAAAATAAAAAATTTCAACAGGCTCATACTACAAGGGAACTTTCTCAACCCAATTTTAAAAATGTATCTACAGGGAAAGCTGGGATGGCTCAGCGGGTGGAGCGCTCGCTTTGAAGCCCTGAGGACCAAGGATCGAATCCCAGCTCCGGCCCAGGCGGACCCACATGCTGAACTGGGGTGTGCCCCCAGTTCAGTTCTTGCCGGGGCCTATGCGGGAGGCTCCCGGCCCAGTTCCTGCCCTGCGCAGCCCTGTGCCCGCCTGTGGAGTGAAACTATATGGAAAAATAATGTGAACTGTGGAGACCGCTCTGGGCCCTCCCCCTTCTCTCTGTCTCTCTCTGTCAAAAATCAATAAAATAAATCTTAAAAAAAAAAAATGTATCTACAAAAAACCTACAGCTAACATCGTATTTAATGGTGGAAGACTGGAGACTTTCCCTCTTAGATTAGGAACAAGTCAAGGATATCTCCTCTCACCACTTCTATTCAACATTGTATCAGAGGTTCTAGTCAGTGTAATAAGACAAGAGAAAGAAATAAAAGTCATCTATATTAGAAAGGATTAGAATTGTCTTAATTTGAAGATGACACAAATGTCTATGGAGAAAATCCAATGCAACTGACAAAAAACAAACAAACAAACAAAAATTACCAGGACTCAAATGTGAGTTTAGCAAGGTTGTATTATACTAGCAAGAAACCACTTAAAACTGAAACTGGGGGGGGGAAAAAAAGTAATTCATAACATTAAAAAATCTGAAATACAGGGAGGTAAATATGACAATAAATGTGCAAGATTTGTACACTAAAATCTATAAAACATTTGGCTAAAGCAAATTAAATAAGACCTAAGTAAATAGAGAGAGATAGTGTGTTTACTGGTCAGAAAAATTAATAGTCAATATTTCAGTAAAGCAAATTACCCTTAATAATCTGGGTAGGTCTCGTTCAATTAGTTGAAAGCCTTAAAAGAAGAAAAAACTTTTGTCTCCTGAAGAGAAAGGAATTCTATCTTCAGAATGCCCTTGCACATAAAACTACAGCATCAACTGCTGCTGGAATTACTAGCCTACCAGTCTGCCCTGCAGATTTCTGATTTGCCATCCCCCCATAATCAACTTCTCTCTCTCTCCCTTCCTCACACACCTCCCGTTGGTCTATATTTCTGGGGAACTTAATATAGTTCCAGTTCCTTTCTGCTTAGACACCATTAAGTGAAGACAGAGCCAACCCTGGTGACAAACTCCCTATTATGTTGCTAAAGGTTAGAGGCAAGTCTTGTGCAAAACTGAGGTCTAGACCATCTAAATCCAGTAGTTCCTCCTCAGACTCACAAACAGATCTTACCCGTCCTGTGTCAAAACTCCTCATGCCTGGGCATTGCTGCAGAGCCATCTGTGCCAGGGGATGGCTGTCTCCTCTAATAAACATGTAGATCCTGAAGGAAACCTAGAGTCCTCAATAAAATTCTTAGTTTGTAAAGAGGAGAAAGCCAGAGAGAAGGCAACTGGCTCTAGGTCACAAACTTATTCATAGTACGTAGAAGACCTGAGGTTTGCCCAGGGCCTCTACTTCCAAGTTCAGGCTTCTTTACAGTCAGCGAAACCTGGGTGTACTCCTGTCTCTTACTGTATACCTTTGGAGGTATCACTGCCTCTCTAACAGGAATCTTTGATTCTCCAGCACTTCCCACAGCACTGGAACTTGTGTCTATAATGATCTGGATATTGGCTTTTGACTTAGGAGAAGTGTTGACTTTGTCTTTGGGAACATCAGCTGTCAGACACTCTGTAAGACATGTATGAGGTCTCCAAACAATGTTCTATTTGGACTAGTGTGTCAGTGAAGCATTGGTGTTTCAGTGAAAAACTACATACATAACATACCTTTCTAAGTTATCAGATTCTAGCCCTGTTCATCTTCTTTGAGCTATTATATTTTGCAACTTTTTCTAAATTATAGGTAACTGAAAGGTACATAAATTCTGTCTAGTCTGGTGGTGATTTTAATTGACTTACTCTTTACTGTGGAAAAAAGTTTTGTCTCCATTTGCAATTCAGCCCAACATTCTTTTACTTCATATAAGCCTGTGCTGTTTTACTTTTCCTTTGAACTGATTATAACATCTGCCTAGTTTCCTCATATCATATGAATAAAATAAATTCTTTATATCTATATGTGCATCATGATTTTACCACCTTTTGAACATTATCTTTTAAAAGGAAGAAGAAAGAAGTTCAAAAATTCAGGCTGTAGAGGTTTGATCCAAAGAAGCAGAAACACGTGGGTAAGTTGGGGTAGGAAATCCTCACACTTAGGTAGGTGCAGTGCTACCAAGCAGTCCTAAAAGGTAGGCTCAGAAATACTGCCTCTTTTCTGTTTATAATCTTTGAAGTTGATCTATTGGTTTGTGTAATACATTCATGTTGGAGTTTACTAAAAAGTTTTCAAAAGTGATCACACCAATTTATATTCTCATCAGTAGGGTGAGAGAGTCCTGTTACCCTATCCATGTCAGTTCAAGGAATGGTCGGATTTACTGATGATTGTGGAAATAGGTATAAAATGGTAGGTATAATTGTAGCTTAAATTTGCATTCCCTAATTACTGAGACTGAACTTTTCCTTTTGTTTGCAATGAAGTTCTCCGACAAAGACACCTTCTGACAATGGACAATACATACAATAAATTTAATTTCTCTATTTTCTCCTAATGATTACCCACCCATACTTCTGCAAGGAGAGAAAATGAGAGAGAGCTAAGAGTCCTCCATTTTAGACAAAAAATTGTATTAGCATTGTAGCGTGCACACATTTTTGTAACCCCTGACATTTTTAATTTGCACCCCTCATCTTGGTCATTCTGCTCCTGAATTGTTACATTGTTTGGGAAGGATGTACATCTTTTAAAGATGCTTTTGAAATCCCAGCCTATAGCTTTGATTCATCCTCCTACTTTGAGTTTTGTAAAAGGCGTGCAAACATCTGTACTGCTAATTGGAGATCTGTGCAGCCCTAAGTCAATAGTGAGATCTTTTTAAAGAGTAATTACACAAACATTTTTTAATTTACTTAAAAAAAGAGACCCTTAAGCAGATACTTCGCTTTAGGATGAGTCATGAATTCTGCATAGTTTTAAGGCTTTGGTATAACCATGCTGTTGTTTCATTTATCACTTTCTAAATTAAATTGGCTTTTCATCCTCATTCATTTTTTCATTAAATTTTTTTTTTTACTTAGGACCTAATGATGGGTCAGGTAGTGACGGAAGTGCTGGATGACACGAGTGAGTTTAGACAGACAACATCCCTGCCTTCATAAACCTTATAGCTAGTGCAGGGGCCAACGTGAAACAAGTGCATGAAGGATACCATTTTGGGTAGAAATAAGTGCTATGAAAAATAAATTGGGTCTTCTGAGTCACCTCTTCTTGCTCTAGTCCCACTTCCACCTCTTGGAAGTGTACTTTCTCTACAATTACTCTCAAAAAACTTTGCTGCTTACTCTCAAAAAGGAAGGAAGGAAGGAAGGAAGGAAGGAAGGAAGGAAGGAAGGAAGGAAGGAAGGAAAACCAGGGTGTGGGGTAATGAATACATTTTGGGGTGTATTTTGGCAGTCAGCTATTAGCAGCCAGGATAGTGACAGAACTCCAGCCATGTCATCTGAGGAACCGCTGAAGACATTAGGGGTTTTGAGCTTAGAAACAAAGACTTTACAGTGCCTTGTAGAGGAAGAAAAAGTTTTCCTTGACCCTCTTAGGGTCCCTGGGTGGGTCTGAAATTTAGAAGGCTGACAAAAACAGATTTGCAGGAGAAAAGCATACAAATGTATTCAACACATGAGGGTTGTCTGGAAAATATCCAGCCATAAATGCCTGCATTTTTCATATTACATGGCTGGATACTTTCGGATAGCCCTCATTGGTATGTTTTATGTGACATAGGAGGTTTCATAAGGAAATGAAGATCGGAAGAAATGATGAACCCTAAGTGTTTTCATGTTAAGTTTGAATCAGAGTGGAGAGTTACAGAAAGATGTGGTGGGACAAAGAGTATGAGCAAAGTGTCACTGGAAGAAACTTAGCAAGGCCTGTTGGTTCAGATTCCTCTCTGTCCCTTCTTCTTTGGAGATAAGGATGTTCCTTTCCTCCAGGTATAGAGAGGCCACCTCTTGCAACAGGGTTTTATGACCTGCTTCGGGAAGGTCAGAAAGCCCTTTCTGAACATACCATTTCTCAAATTCCTCCAGGTTGAAATGTCAATATGACAAGGTAACATATTTTGAGGGGGCGTGTTTTGAACGCTATTAGTCTCTTAAAGTGTCATGTGCAGACCACCTGCATCAGATCCACCCAAAAGTTTCATAAAAGATAGAGATTCCTGGGTCACCCTTCAGACACAGAATCAAAATCTCTGCAGTTGGAGCTCAGGAATTTATATTTTAATAACCTCCTATGGAGATTTTGGTGTACTGTAGAGTTTGAGAACTGTTGCTTAGGAGAACATGATAATTGACTGCCATCAAGTGGAGAAGGAAGCCAATTTGTTCTCTAAAGCCTAGAAGATAGAACTGGGATGCATAAGAAGCTTCTGAAGGGTGGTTTTGATGCAGGTTAGGAAGAATATGGTTGTGATAAGACATGTAAAAATATATAATGGCCTGCCTCATGAGCCAGAGAGTGAATTCTTAGACCCTGGAATTGTTCAATGAGAAGTGGATTGACAAGGTTAAGAATGTTGCCAAGGAATTCTGGGATAGCTCAGCAGGTTAAGCGCTTGCCTTGCAACTGCAATGTCTGGGGATCAAACCCTGGCCCATGCAAATCCATGTGCTGAATTGCAGCTCAGCTGGTAACTGCTAGCATGTGGGAGGCCCCCAGTTTGGTCCCTGCCCCACATGGCCCCACATCCACCTGTGTGAAATGAAACTATGTTACAAGTAATGATGTACAATTATGGAGACTGCTCTGGGCCCTCCCTCCTTCTCTCTCTCTCTCTCCCCACCCCCCTCCACGCCCCCACCGCCCCCACACACTTTCTCTCAAACAATAAAATAAATATTAAAAAAAAAAAGAATGTTGCTGAAGAAATTCTAGTTTTAGCTATGTAACTGAACTGGATGAACCTTTAAGATTCTTTCTTACAAAGCTGATATAATGACTTTTTCCTTGGCCTAAAGAATTCTGTGATTTTTAAAACTGATATCTATCATTAACCTATTACTGTTGTGACAAGCCTTGGGTTACTGTTATTTGGTTACGTTGGAAGACTGAAAAAATTGCTTTTTCTGTTTGGGGCTCTTAGAATTTCAATTCTGATCTCTTTCACAGGATATTCTCTTCAACACACACCTAGAACAGTGGCTTTCAGAGTAATCGCCTGATAAGCAGCACCAGCATCACCTGGAAACTTGCACCCACTCACAGACACACAGACAGACAAACAGACACACACCTGCTGAATCAGAAACTCTAGGGTGGAGCTCAGCAATCCTTGTTTTAACAAGCCTTCCAGGAGGTTCTCATACATGAAGAACCACTGACAGAGAGAAACAGAATCCCGGGGAAGTGAAATGACTTGCCTACAGTCTATCTGAGGAAATAAACTGTCTCCCATGTCTTCCCATCATCTTCTCTCTTTTTTTGGCCCAAATGACTTTCTGTAGCACATCATTTTCCCTTGGGAAGGTCAATTGCTAAAGAAATTCTCACACACATTTAACATTTAGAATTGCTTCATGAGCATTGCTAAACAATCAGACACAATGTCAATATCCAACAGAAGAAGAATGGCTAAATGAATACCACTGATTTCAATGAGGGAGTTAAACAGAAAGTATTTGAGCTATGGAACAACATAGATTTATCTCTAATACATTTTGTTAAGTAGAAAAGCAAGTTGACAAATTATATAAGATGTGTGATTCAAGTTACGCTAAAAATACAGGGCGTTCTTCCTCTCGCAATCTTTTGCTGTGTTTGTGTGTATGTGTGTGTATTCTGAAAAGGTAAAAACTACCAAAAGAATAACGGGACTATTCTAGAGAGGGGTCATGATAGGGTCAGGATGCTAGGAAATAAAATTAGGGATGCAAAAATAAAGACTTAAGTCTTGTATGTAATATTTAAAAATTTTAGAGAAAAGGATATTCATAAATTTTGCAGTGAAAAATTATTTTCAAACATTAAGTAAAATTGTTATAATTTAATTACAATGGCCCAAATCCAAGTCAAAGAATCAAATAGCTACTAATTTGATTAATATCACTTGCATCTAAGTTGAAACGTCCCCGGTTGTATGGCAAAGAGCTTTAACCCTTTTACTATTATAAAATATTCCTTGAGGGACCCTCAATCTACATCAGTGACCACCCAGACTGTCTTCTCAGATACCCAAAATACAGAACAATCATCTGAACAATTCGATCCATATAAATAATTTTCTCCTATGAAGATCATAGAGGGAACTAAGCTATTTTGGCTTGGACAATTTGATAATTGCCCCCAATTGCCCATTTCCCTTTAGTGTGTATAAAAATCCAGATTTAGTTTATTAAGTTCTTTCTCATATTTACCATAAGCCCCTTTCATTTTTTCCCTTCGTGTTTGGCCTTCTGTAAAAATAGAACAGCTGGTCACCATCTGCTACCCCCCCAAAAAAAGCAAAAAAAAAAAAGCCATTATATCCATTATATCCTTAGGAAGACTCCTAAATTTGGGCCTTGGGATAAGAAGTCATGTTAATCTATATTAGATAGTGAAACTCCTGAGATTGTAAATTCCTTATAATTCAGCATTATTTACTATAGCACTCAACACACACAATAGGCGCTTAATGTTTCTGCTGCCAGTACATACTCATAAGCTTTAAATGGGAGGCTTTCTAAGAAAAAAAGGCACTGGGAATTAGAAATTGAGGCTAAGTTTATGCACAAATTAATTTTTATTAGGAAGTTAAACTTTAAACTGATTATTCTAATTTACAATCAGCAAAGTTATTGATTTTTTTTTGTGATTGAATTCTACAGATAGATTTTGCAATGCCTAACAAGTGTGTCCAATGGTCTCATTTACATATTTTGAGGATGGGCTTTGAAATCAGATGCTTATTTCATATTCTGGCTCTACCACACACTACTTGTGTGGCTTTAAGCTACCAGTAGTTTCCTCATTTCTAGAATTGGAATAATATCATTGATTTGAGTAGTTATTGCTAGTTTTAAGGGAGATAATAGATATAAAGCACTAGCATGAAGCCTGCCATGAGCAAGTGGTCAACAAATGCCCTTCTCTCCTTTGTCTCCTTCCTTTCTTTGACAAAAATCTATTTTTCTTTTCCCCAACCCAACTGTACATAAACGGGTAGCTAGCAATCTTTTCTCTGGGTCATCCTCAAACCATGATGCATAGGGGTAGGCAGATACTTACTACAAAAGTGAAAAGAACATACTAGAACAGGAATGACTAAGAGGTCAATTGTGGGTCAGTTGATTAACTGGGCAGTGGTGTCATAGAGTGCCATGTTGGGGGCCACAGTCACATCTGGGCTCTGAAGGAAATATGCTTGATTGGGGGCCAACCTGCAGCTGGAAGACGCAGTTAAGTGGCACTCATTTGCCATCTTGCATTCTCCTTCTCTTCCACCTTTTCTCCTTTTTGCTCATTCTTTTTTTCATTCTTTTTTTTTCTTTCTACCTCATTGTTATAATTATCTGACATAAGTTAGTGCCACTAAAACTTGCTTTAAGGACTCCCCAAGCAGAGCAAGCCAAGCAGCCAATCCAAAGGTCTAGAGTGGCTCTTCTCAACTGCATACTGTCTCATACCTTCGTAACATCTTCCTTCTTGTTTTCCTTTGTCATTTCTTCTTCCACTGTTTCCACCATGTGGCCATTGCTCCCCGTATCTCTAGTTTACATGGATTTTTCCCTATAATTGAATTAGCTTGAGGCTGCCTACAGTAAAGACATTAGGAAAACCAGGAATGATACCTTGGACTTATTTCTGCTACTAATCAGTGTCTTTGATAAGAGAGAACAGTGTAATTAATATTACCTCTTGCAACCATTTTGTGAATTGTCACTACAAATTTCAGGCTGAATTTGCAGAACTGTCAACTATAGAAATGATTTTTCTGGTACTTGAATAGGTGAAAGCTGTCAGCTGTGTGGACACTACAAGAGAGGTAGGACCTTAAAAGGATGAATTTGGGGCTTTTAAATCGTCCATAGCTATAGGCAAGTGTAAAAGGATCGTCAGCGGAGGCAAGGACAATTTGAATCCATCCTGCCCTTGAAGAAAGGAGGGAGCCAGTCACAGAAATTCTCTTCAGGCTACAGCAACCTGCAGAGACTGATACTCTACCACCTCCTAGAGGTGACACATGAAGGAAGCTACTTCACCTCTCTGGCCTCAGCCTCCTCATCTGTGAAATGGGAAAATTAGACCAGGCCATCTCTTAGAGTCTTTCAACAATATTGTAAAAGGCACTTTAAAAACTTTTGTTTGTTTATTGCACTAACCAACGTTATAACAATGGTAAAGGAAGATTTAAGAAAGTCATCTAAGGTCTCACCTACATAAAAGACATCAACATACACAAAGAGTTGGGGCATGATGAGCAATACTCTCTCTTAAACCAAGAAAACTGGGCAGAAATGACAGTACATAAGAACAGCAGTTGTTAGAGATCTCTACCAGAGAACACCACCGTTCAATTGCTGCCCTGAGAAGGTAAATGTGGAGACTGTTCACACAAGCATGCA
The DNA here is from genome assembly GCA_004027555.1 of Craseonycteris thonglongyai. Classification (NCBI taxonomy): domain Eukaryota; kingdom Metazoa; phylum Chordata; class Mammalia; order Chiroptera; family Craseonycteridae; genus Craseonycteris; species Craseonycteris thonglongyai. The sequence goes on from PVKE010001778.1 coordinate 9,404, forward strand.
ATATATTTTATTTATAGTCTGTTATCCTCCCTACTTATTATCTCCTAACATGTCCCTCACTACCATATAAATTGAGTTGCAGGAAACTAAGGATTCTGTTCACTTTGCTGCAGATATACTAGCTGAATGGCATATTTAGTCTATTTTATGGCAAGTTCTCACCTATGTTGTTACAGGAATGTCCTATGAGAGACAAGGCATGGCATCACGGTCCTAGCTCCTGGAGGATTTCCATCTCCTTATTTACTGCTGACTACCCGGAGGAAAAAAGTAGAAGCTTTATTCTTTGACAACTGAAATGTGGATTTCAGCCCTTATTAAGATGTTTGGATTCTTCTGTGGTGCTGATTTTTCTCTCAACTTCTGTTCTATGAGTCAGTGCTAGCCTGTGGGCTCTGTAAGGGTTTGTCAGGAACTCTGTCTTCACAGTCAAAGTTTTCACAGTGATAACTAATGACATTCAGTTCTCTGTGCAAGAGCTAAAAGAATTTGTTACAGGATTAGAACTGCAAATATATCTTTCCATGGCGATGGGATGAAAGAGTCCTCAGTGTTTCACCTGCTTCTACTCAGTCACTTCTGCACTTGCTAACTCTTAAATAACACAAGAGGCAGGGTTGCAAGAAGTAAAAAATGCTCGGATTGTGAGGAACTAGAAGTATTTATTCAAAGTCATTCAGCTCCTTAGTCATTCAGTCACTCCCTCATTCAATTAGTTAGTAACCATTAGATTTCTTTTCTATGATAAGCATGATTACTAGCCTTTCCCATTTCTATCCCCACTTCTTCCTGGCTAACTGAACACCAATTTTTCCTCTGGTGACAATGTACCTCAGCCAAGTCCTATTCCCCACTTTCTAAACCCTTCTCTGTAGCAAGAAAGATCATGTGATTCAGTTCAGTCCATTGAGAGGTATGTAAAATGGCTTCTAGAAAAAAATGTTTTATTTCCCAATAAAAGTGAGGCAAGTGAAGCTGGCTTAGCCATTCGTCCTTCTCCTTTCTTCCTGCCTGGAGAGACAGCAGCCACTTTGTGACCATGAGACTACAAGCCAACTTCCACACTAAGGATGATAAAAAGGAATAAAAGGAGGTCAGGAGGTATTCAGGGCCCTTGATGACATCACTGCACAGCTAAAATCTCACATGAAAACTGAACGTTAAAAATAGCTTACTTTTCAATTTCTTTTTGTGAGAAACACACATACCTATTTGCCAGTGGTTTTCAATTTGGACAATCTCCCTCCCCAGGGGACATTTGGCAGTATCTGGAAATACATTTTATTGTCACAACTTGGGGGTAGGAGGCTGTTGGGATCTTAATAAGTAGAATCCGGGATGCTGCTATACATCTTATAAAGCACAGGGATAGACTTCCACAACAAAAAATGATCTGCTCTGAAATATCAGCAGTGATGAGATCAAGAAACTCTGGTTTAAGCCACTGAAAATGTTTGTTTGTTATTCACAGTCAAATGTTTTTCTGACTGATGGATCTCCTCATTCAGGAAACACTAAACCCACACCATGGGCTAAGCACTATACCATGTTAGATGCTAGGAATACAGAAATGCATAAGATCCACACCATCTCCTCAGAAATATTAAGATAAAAGTAAAAGTATATGCTCTAATACAAGGGTATAGACATCCAGTTGTGGGAGCACAGAGGATGAGCAATTACCAGTTCAGGGTAGTCCAGGCAAGCTTTGGAGGGAAGAAGGTGCATAGACTGCAGATTGCAAGGTTGGGAGGAGACAGCCATGTAAAGACTTTTCACCAGAGAAAAGAGGAGGTACACAGGCTAAACATTGTGCAACCATTGTACATGGGCCTGATGGTCCAAGGTCAGGCTGACAGCAGTCTAGGGTGTATGAGGAAGGGAAAAAATGAGAATACTTGGTTGGTGATGATTATAGAAATCTTTGCTTGCTGAGCTAAAGGCTTTGGATTTTATCCTATGGGCAATGAGAAGCAGACACAGATTTTTATTCATGAGTGACATGATCATGATCATCTTCATATTTTTAGAAACATAACTCTGGTGGCAGTACAAAGAACCACGTGGAGTAAGCAGGCTCATGTTAGGAAGACACATTCGGAGGCTAGGCAAAGGTTCAGTTGAGAGACTATCATTAATATTCTGGAAAGTGTAGCAAGAAGTAGTCAATAGGAGAGATAAATGTTTAGGATGTTCTGTGTCATATTTTCTTTTGAAATCCTTCCAATATGTATTTTCTATTAATCCAATGATGCTGAAAATAAGAATGTACTTTCTCTATCTTTGTGTTGCCAGCACCTTGTACAGAGCTCGTCATATTGGAAGGCCCTCATTTTACATTTTTCCTTGATAACAGGGAGGATAGTTGATAGACAGGAACTGCGGAGCCCTGTGGGTTGGTGGGTAATGAGACATGTATATCTGCCTCTTGGATTCACCCAGGGACCACTCTGGGAAGACCCTGAAGGAGCATGAAGTCACGAATCAAAGTCCAAACATGAAAGACTTGTCTGAATTCTAGAATTGCTCTAGACTCTCCACTGGCAAGAATATCTGGATCTCAATGGATTGCTCTTGTCAATTGGTTAACCCTAGAGATGTCCTCAGTGAGGAGTTCTGTGGGTCTTCGCCCTTTGAGTATAAATAGATAAAGCACCTTTGTTGAGAGGTGAGGAGATAGACTCATTTGTTTCACATTTTTGAGCACCTACTATATGCTAGACACTCTATTAGAGATATAGATACTACATACATAAAGGCACAGGTGTATAAATAGCTTTTTAGATGGTATTTCTTATGAGGGCATTTTGATTCTTCACAAATATTAAGAAGCAATGAACTGTTCATAATCTTTGGCACTCACAAGATCTCTCTGTAGCTCCTAGAAATCCTGCTACTACTTGGAAGGTGGTTATAAAACCAGGTAACTGATTCACAAAAAAGTCACACCAGAACCAATATGCCTAATAAACGTGGTTCCTCTGATTAAAGATCATTCTTTCTCTAATTCCTTGGGAAATTACATCCCTAAGAAGGCCCTAGTGTCACAAACATTTCTGGGATTCATTTTTAGAATCAATATCTGAGCTTCTATTTTAAAATTAGCCCCTGAGTTGGTATATTTTGCCATGTATGTGTGTTAATTTTTAGAAATAACCAAATTAATTCAGATCCAATTCTAATAAAAAATGTAGTCAAAGTGGGTGTTCCTAATAATCAAATAGAATAATTATGTGCTTTGGTCTGAAAGAAGCTTCAAATAAAAAATTAAAAATATCTTGAGTAAAAGCATGATTTATTAGAGTAAATGTATGATTTCTGAAACTGCTGAAAGAATCATCTCCACCCTCAATGAATATGAAAAAGTAGGATCTATTCCATTAAACCAGACATTTAGACTCAAATTCTTCTATGTAATTCTTTGTTCTTTCTGCCAATGTCCAAGGGATTCTATAGATTTATGCTCCTTCATTAATTTCATTTTTAATTACAAAGGAAAAACATAGAAAAAGAATAATCAGAAATATTAAACAATTGAAAGGAAAGATCTTGAAGAAAATTTAAGGTGTTATACACATTAGGTAGATCTCAAATAGTCCTGAGATTATAGTATACAAAATCCCACATGAAAGAGTAGTCTTTCTTAGTTGGAAATTCCCTACATCATGGTATGCAAAACTATGATCTTCTGGGTCAGGAGAGTGAAAATAATCTTAAAAGAAAATTGGAGATAATTATTAAAAATATGGTATACATTAAATAACTTATTTCTGTATTTTTAATATTTTTATTTTTTAATTTTGTTCTTTTGTATTTTAAACAGGAAGGCACTCAAATAACAACTGGGTAAAGATTATATATATATATATTTAAAAGATTTATTTTATTGTTTTTGGCAGAGACAAAGAGAGACAGAGAGAGACAGAGAGAAGGGAGAGGGCTCAGAGCAGTCTCCATAGTTGACATGGTCTTGTTCCACACAGGTGAGTGGGGGCCTCACAAGGCAGGAACTTGGCGAGGGGCCTCCTGCATGGGAGGTACACCATGTAGAGCCAGGGGCCGATCCAGGGGTGAGAACTGATTTGGGAGCCTCCTGCATGGGAAGCGCACTTCAGTTCAGCATATGGGTTTCATGGGCCAGGGCTGGGATTTGATCCTTGGGCCCTGGGGCTGCAAAGTAAGCGCTTAACCCACAGAGCCATCCCGGCTTCCCCAAGATGCTATATTGAATGCATACATTTACTTTTCTTCTCTTCTGAAACCTCAATAGAATGACAGCAAGAGAATTTTTTTTTATTTTTAAATTTTTAAAGATTTATTTTTATTGTTTTTGATAGAGACACACAGAGAGAGGAGGGAGGGCCCAGAGCAGTCTCCATAGTTGCACATCACTGGTTTTCTACAGTTTCACACAGGTGGGCGTGGGGCTGCGCAGGGCAGGAGCCAGGCCAGGGGCCTCCCTCATGGAGCGCACCCTGGTGAGAGCCGAACTGGGTGAACACCCCAGTTCAGCATATGGCTCTGCACAGGCTGGGGATGGGATTCAATCCTCGGACCCCAGCACTTCAAGGCGAGCGCTTAACCCACTGAGCCATCCCGGCATCAGCAGAGGATATTTTTAAAGGTATAAATCCTATGTGAAGATAAACAGGAAAGAAGATAATAAAGGAGTGAAGATAAGCACAATGAGATTTTGGGAACAAGAAAACAGATGGAAAAATAATAACAAATTTAGCAGACCTGAGAAAGAATCCTCTACCATAATGGGATGAGATGAGAAGCAACCTGATTTATAGCAAAGAACATAACTATCCCTCCAAAACCTAGAAATCAACAGCCTAGGAACAAGAGGGTGAGTAAAGAAAGAGCTAAAACAAGACAATTTCCTAAAAGTTAATTAAGAAGCACTCATACCCTCAGATTTTCCTCCCCAGCCATATAGGTAGGTTTTCTAAAATAGAAAGAAGGTTTCTACCTATAATTATCCAGACCAGAGTGGTACTGAACCAAAAACAGAGGGAGTAAATGATTGTTTATAGATATGGAATGGGAAAATTTCCAATTCTCTTCTTCTACTTGAATCCCAGAACCTTGGTAGCTAGATCTAGACAGAAGGTTGGCTATTAAGCATCTTTTTGAGGGCAAGAATCAGTCTTTTTATTGAATAAATGTCACAAAATCTTTGCAATTCATTTGGGTAAGTGGCTATATGATGCTCTGTTTGAGCTACTGCAGCCAGGGAGAATGTCACAGGAATGCTGCAGAGTCCATAACTCTGCTCAGAGGGCAAATCTGATTCAGCTTGGATCCCATTTAGGACATTACTTTCTGCTTAAAAGAATGGGAGGGGGCTTTCTTTTATTGCTCTGAAGAAACAGAAAGCAGCAGGTTGAGTCAGAACTCAAAGACAGCTGGTCAACAACTTAATGTAGAGATTGTACAGGAAGAAGGGAAAACTGCAGATCCATAAAAACACAGAGAAGCTTTTGTCAAAAGAATAATAGATCACGGTGACAATTTTGCAGTGTGAAAGAGAAGAAGCAACCTTCTTGAGCAAAGTAATTATTAAAGACTATACTTAAAGTAAAAATAGAAGCTGGGAAGCAATCTTGACAAAGGAAAGTGACATGCAGCAAAGTCCTATGTGGGACAAGAACATCATGACCCAGACTGATTAAGATAAAGGGAAAATGTCAAATGCAAGAAGATGAATGTAAACTGGGCCAGAATAGACTGCGAGTTTTCCCTAATCCCTTAATGAAGTAGATCTGGAAATGTTTTAGAAACCCACTGAATAGTGTAGCTCTGGTTAAAACAACAACAACAACAAAAACCCAACAACAACATTAACAACAACCAAACAGCCAACTATACTTAAGTTAACTATAGGAAATTGTATGTAGTTCATATTCCAAAGTTAAACATTACTTTTTTAAATATTTATTTTATTGTTTTTGAGGGGAGAGAGAGAGAGAGAGAGAGAGAGAGAGAGAGAGAGAGAGAGAGAGAGAGAGAGAGAGAGAGAGAGAAGGGGGAAGGTTCCAGAGCAGTCTCCATAGTTTACATCATTAGTTGTTCATTAGTTGTGCATAGTTTCATTCCACACAGGTGGATGTGGGGCCAAGAGGGGCAGGAACAAACTGGAGTTCTGCCTCATGGGAGCTGAGAACCTTCACTGCCACAGTTCAGTGTAGCAGTTTGCACAGGCCGGAGTTGGGATTCGATCCCTGGATCTTGTGGTTGCAGGGCAAGTACTCAACCTGTTTAGCTAGTCTGACATCCCCCAAAGTTAATATTGTCAATTAGCTTTTATTGTTCTTAGAAAATTCTAAATTAAATATCTCCTCTAAGTAAATAGCTAGACCTCCCTGCCCTGACTGCTATTAATATAATAGATTCCAGCATATAGAATGGTCAAAACAAGGGGTAAGGATGCTTGTTGTTTTAGGCCGTCGACCTTCTTCTTTTAATAGAGCCCCTCAGACCATGGTGACTCCATCCCCTGGCACTTGACCTAAAACCTTGACAATAATTCTGCTGGGCACAGTTAGTGGTATAGTGTGGGCATGAGACCCAAGCTGGGACAACCAGAGTTCTTTGTGTGGAAACTCAGGAACTTACCTGATGCTGATGTTGCTAAGTCTATAAGATGCTTTCAACAGGAGCATCCAGGGACCGTTTTTTTCCAACAAACATGTGAGGAAGAATTGCCTAGCTGACAAGAAACTCAAAAGAGAAAAGCAAAGCTGGTAAAAAGGACAATGGCTTTGTAAAACTGTTTTGATGCCTCAGATTCAGAGATATGTTTGGATTTCCTAGTTATGTAGGCAATATACACCCTTATTTAAATTTGGCTTCAATTCATTTGGGTTGAGTTTTAGTCACTTATTGAAAGATTCCTGACTAATACAAAAAGGAAGCAGCTTGCTTTTACAGGATATTAACTTAATAAAGCATATTTTGGGCTATTTTAGGATGCTTTAAGTGATCCCTTTTTGTTCTGGAGTGTGAGCTGAGAGGTGAGGAGACAAGGGAGAAGAGATTGGAAATGCAGGCAGAAACCAGAGCAGAGGATCTCCCTTGTCCTATTAAGCTTGTCTTTTTGGGGGGTGGGGGGGGGGGGGGGGGGGGGGGAAAAAACAAATAAACAAACAACGTTTGTTGCAGAAAAAAAGAAAGGCAAATTTGTTTAAATGTCACCTTTTTAATGTTTTAAATTCTAATAATAGCACCATGAAGCTGGATTAGAGGCTTTTTATCATCTTATTTATGGTTTCTTACCCTTTCTTGATAAAGAGCTACTTATGACTTACCTGAAATCTTATGCTTGAAAAATCTAGGCTCTACTTTACAATGCAAGTTAAACTTAACTTCAACAAAACCAGCTCCATCTACCTGTCACATACTTCAAAACAGCAAGGATCAAAGACTCAGTCAGGGGATAGTAAAAGAAGATAGTAATGAAAGAGAATAAGAGTTTGATTCAGTTCAGTAAATGTTTATTAAACATCAAAGTGTGTCAGGCACTGTGCTGGACAGTGCAGATGTAGAGCTGGCTGAAAAATATCCTTGCCTCCCAGGTCATCAAGGTGAGAGATAGGCAGGCTGCTAGTTTCCACTACAATGTAGTAAATGCTACCAATGAAGCTTATCAAAGGGGCTCCTAACTCAGCCTGGGGAAGTTAACGAGGGTGTTGCAAAGAAGATATCGAATGCCTGTTCACAGTCCTAAGGAATGAGCAGGGGTTAGCCTTGTTAAGTTCAGCCCACTGAGGACATGGAGAAGGGCGATTCAGGCAGCATAGCATGAACAAAGGCACAGGAGCATGGGACCGCAGAGGGTGTTTATGGAGCTACAAGTAGTTCAGTGTTTGCTAGAGTGTGAGCTGAGAGGAGGGAAGACAATAGATAAGTCTGAATTGGAAAGGCACTCAGAGGCCAGGTCAGGGAAGCTTACCTAGTGCAGGTCTGAATAATCATTTCAAATAAGGGTTTTAGTCAAAGAAGCAACATGTTTAGATAGGAATTTTAGGTAAATCACATTCTGGTGATTCTTTAAAAAACAGAATAGGCAAGAATTCCATTTAGGAAGAGAGTAAGCAAAAGAGCTTTAAAAAGCCTGGAATAAATATGCGTCAATAGAATAGAACTAAGAATTCAGAAATAATTTACGACCAATTTGTGGTCAGTTGATTTAGAACAAGGATACCAAGACAATTCAACAAGAGAAAGAACAGTCTTTTCAACAAAGAGTGCTGGAAAAGCTGGATATCTATATATAAAAGAATTAAGTTGGACTCCTACCTTATATCATATATAAAAATGAACTCAAAATGGACCATAGACGTACATAAAAGAACTAAAACTATAAGCCTCTTAGAAGACTACATAGAGATACATCTTCATGACCCTGGATTAGCAATGGTTTCTTAGCTATGACCCCATAAGCATGACCAATGAAAGAAAATGCAGAAAAACTAAACTTTATCAAAATTAAAAACTTTTGGGCTTCAAGAATATCATCAAGAAACTGAAATGACAACCCACAGAACGGGACAAAATATTTGCAAATTATACATTTGATAAAGCGCTAGTATATGGAATATATAAAAATCAACAATTAAAATGAGCAAAAGACTTAGATAAACATTTTTCCAAAGGAGATAAAGAAATAAATGACCAATGAGCACATAAAGAGATGCTCAGTTTCGAGGGCAGTAATGATTGCACATCCCTATGAAGAAATGGAAACCATTGAACTGCACACTTTTAAAGAGTAATTTTTATTATATATGTATCCTATCTCAATTAAGCTGTTGTTAACTACTACTACTACTACTACTACTACTACTACTACTACTACTACTAGACATTGGGAGAAGTGAGTGATACATTAATCCTTAAAGAATGGGAGATTCCCAAGTGAACCTTGTTGAGAAACTTCAACAGGTAAAGTGGGCCTGGCCTGGTGATGGACTCTGAAGAAAGTGAGAAGTCAATGGTGACACCTAGATTTCTGGAGAAGAGGAAGTAGAAGTGAAGAGAGAATGAGATGGAGATACCGGGGCACCATGGCTCTCAGGCCATCACAAGAAGAAGTGAAGGCTGCTAATGAAGAAGAAGAGGGAAGAGTTCACTCTGTTCTACTGTTTGTTGATTAACAACTGTTATGATTTGGGTCTTGAGAGACGTGGGCCTTTCTGGACGATTTAGGATCAAAGTAAGGCCCAGGAATCTAAATGCAACCCCTGATCATTTTTAGGATGTGAGCTCTGTGTATGCCTGCCTTCTTATCATGCAGACAAGGAAACATCTTTAATAGAAATGTTAGTTTACCTGCCAAATATTATGTCCAAAAGGAGACTAGAAATCCAATCTCCTTAATAAACTGAACTATATACTACTGTAGTGAGTAATAGTTTAATAAACAAACCATAAGACTTTGAACTGAATATGCTGTCCTATCCTTTAGACATTTGCCAGAACATATCGCAACACATGCAGTCATAAGTGTTTGCCCCAGTGTTGACCTTCTGCTGGACCATGCTTCAGAGCCCAATGACCATGAAGCCATGAACATGCATAGTCATTTTCTGTGATTCCTTCAACAGTATAGCTTCCAGGAGGTTTCAGCTACCTGAACAAACTGCCAGGCAGTCTCTTTCATACCTACCTGAGAATGGATAAATAATTAGAATCCACCTGGCCCCATTGATGAGAGAGGGTGTTGGGAACAACATTTTCCTTGAAGGCTCCATGAATGGAAAATAGGAAGGAGATTTCAGAGTCATTTTGCTAGAAAATGCAAGGATGATAGGGCAAGGAAGTATTTTAGGTTTGGCCAAGTCTGTAGACTTGAGTGACTTGGGAAGTCCTTCCCCATTCTGAAACTGGACAACATAATCCCCAAAACAATGCCTCTCAGGTGTGCACATCAGGATTTCAGTCCTGAATGGCAGAAAATACAAAACGGTAAAGAGTAACACTAGACAAGGGGCCTTTATCTTTTATTTACCTCCACCTGATGAACCTTGAATGGTTCTGTTCCCTGCCTTTGTTTTGTCTGCATATTTCCTGCTAAGTGTTTACAAAATAGCACTCCTGAACAGGAAGATAAGAGGCCCACCTATTTGTTCAATAACATCAAGGGAGAAAACTGCTAACTCATCCATTTTGTTGTTAAGTTGGTCAAAAGGATCAAAATACCAATTAACTTGCTGGCTCAGAAATCTTTGATACCCTCAGATTTACTGACATTTTGAAACTCTTGTTCATACTTGCCTAATGGCTTTATGATTGTGAACAAAGAAGTGCCAATCTGTTTAGCATTTGACCTGTTTCCTTAATTATTTTTATGTATTCAACACTTAGTGGCTAATAATATTTGACTAGTAAGTAACATTCATGAGATAAAATAATCTTTTTCATGTTATACCTCCAAATTTAGGAGAGAAAAAGAGGCTCAAAGACACTTCTTTTTTAAAAGTCATTTCATTCTTATTTTAAATTTAAAAATCTCATTGGAAGGAATTCCCTTCCCCCCCTTTCTTCTCTATGAAATGTAGTAGAATTTGGAAGATTTCATGAGGCAAGCTACTGTATTAGAACCCATTGTTCTCAAAGAGAAAGTTGAAAAAATGACATTGGGCATAAGTTTCAGAAAGGAGGTAAAAAGAAACAAAAGATGGTTAATGGGGTGTAGCAGATTTTTAAAATAGATTTTAATTTTCCTCTCTGGATATTCTTAGATAGCAGTGTTTCTCAGAAGTGGGTTTTTGTTATTGTTGTCCTTTATTTCATCACAGAAATTTTTGTAAAAATTCTCTCTGTAATCATATGCATGTACAAGGTATTCTTATGACAGCTGTGCAGAAAAGAATGGCATTTCATTTCAAGGTAAAGGCATTTGGGGGTGTTTAAAATGCTCCCAAGAAATTTATCTCAACAAACAGTATTGAATGTAATGGATTAAGGAGATCAAAATTGTGAATGCTAAAGCCAGACCAGACCGTCTGGATTCAAAGTCTGGCTCTACCTTTACTAACATGGAACCTTGGGAAAATCACCTGATTTCTTTCTGTGCCTCAATGTCCTCATCTGTAAGATGGGGACAATGTGAATGAAAAAAGGGCTCTGTAATAAATCTGACAAGCCCAGTGACTGCAAGTAACCACACAGGGTGATTTTATCATGAATTCTTGACAAGACAGATCATGCTGGGTAGTCATGCCCAAACTTATAAAAGGTTTATCTTTGCCTTAAGCAAACCCTGTCCATTGTTCTCATGCATCTAGGTTAGCACACCTTTGAAATTCTAGAAGTAATCCTCTTTTCCAGACCCCTCAGAGACATAACCACCACAGTTAACTATCCTGTAATTCAGTCATAGGGATTTCTCCACCTTGCTTTCTCCCACCTTCATGTATTCCTCCTTACAGTCTTTCCTTAATTCCAGATATATAAAGAGAACTGCAAAACTGTCTTCTCCAGAGCACCTGAGATCTTGTTTCCTGGCGTGTTGTTGGTTAGGCTCAAATAAAGTGATTAAAATTCTCTACAGGTTTTGATGTTTCCTATACCAACAATCACGGAACCTAGATTACAGGATGGTTCTACAGGTCAAATGAGATGATACATTCAGAACATTTTAGGTGCCATGTAAATAATAGCTATCAGAGCATGCCATTTTTATAGCTGAGGAGAGGACTGGATGCTAGGGTACATTCACATTTAAATGTGATCAGAAGGGAATCTAACCGGTCCTTCAGATCCCTGCAGTTGGCTGAAGCATACTAAAAAGTAACATTTAAGCAAGGAAATGGTAGCTGGTAACAGGCCAATTACATGTACGGAGGCAAGTGGGCAGTGGGAGCAATGCTAGGGGACACGGACGTCCATGGCAAAGCTATATTTAACACAACGTATTGCCCAAGATGCCAGCCTGACCTTTTCACGAACTCTTCAAAGAGGATGCGGTGGGAATAGCCCTGCCGGCGGATGCTGACGGTCTCCAAGATCCCTGTGGAGCGGAGCTGGGCCAGCACCCTCTCTTGAGAGAACTTCAGGGCCTCTCGGTCATCGTTGGGTTTAATGCAGCGCACAAAGTGGGGCTGTCCAACCACCATTTTGGAGAGCAGATCCATGAGAGAATACTACGGGGGGAAAGCACACAGGAAATGAGGTTACCACATCACAACGGACAGCTACCACGCAGGCCTGCAGGGAACTCTGGAGCAGTGTGCTGGCTTGTAAACAACCCAGTGACCCTTTGGGAGGCTGAACGAGCAACCAGCCATAGGGGATAATAATATAAATTCTGACAAGTACTTACAAATGTTTGCAGATTCAAAAGCATTCTTTACACATCACCACTGGGTGATGTTTATGCCCCCAGGTGGCAGAAACTTAGGTACCTAAGAACATGCTTATGCCACCCCACAACTCTATTGCCAAAATTAGCTCCTCTCTGATGTTCCAAGATGATACTCCATAAATTGTGCCTGTAATTTAAATGTCCAACTTTTAGGGAAAGGGTTAGTTTTTTCTTCAACTTAAGAACTACCAGAAAGTCTAAGCAAATCCTACTGATAATCATTGGTAGAAGAAAACAGAGAAAGCAAAGGCAATAAGACAATTGGAGGAAAGAAGATTATAATGAAGATCAACTAACACACACTGCACGGCTGACATGAGGCTTTCACAGAGAGCCCATGGAAAAGCAGAGCGAAGCTTGTGCAGGAAGGTCTCGGTTGTTCCTTGGGGGCACCCGCTTTGGGAGCTCCTCTTTTGGACATGCCTTCAGGAGCCATTACAAAACTCTCAGAAAATCAGTCCTGTTATTTCATAACCGTACCTCCTACTGATCCAAAATGGTGTTATCTAGCTTGCCAGTACACCTTATTTCTTGGATTTCACATTTGGAACCCAGTATTTTGAGGACACCAAACTGATCGTCATGGGTATATTTCTATAAAACTATACAGGCCAGTGGCTTTTCTGCTGATAGAGGGATTCTAGGATCTTGAGGATGATTGTAAAGAATTGCTCAGAGCCTTTAAATCCCATGGGACACACACACGATAGAAGATACAGCTGCTAAAGGGGACAGGGCCAGGATGGGTCTCAAGATGAGAAATAAGTGTTAATTAGAAATGTGCAAACACATGTAATAGAACGGGGGCTAAATGCCCTCCTGCCAGAGAAGCCGTAGCAGGGGTCACTGCATCGATAAAGTGTTGGACTCAAAGGCCCCTGGACTCCTTTAATTCATACCCTGAGCCTGATTCTAGGCTGCCTCTGATGCACAGTTGGCTAGGTTAGACTTCTTGGTTTTAGATCCTTCTTGAATGAACCAGCAAGCTTTCTACGGAGCCTGCTGTTCATGGTGCTGGCTCCCAGGTCCTGCCCTCCAGCCCGCTGGGCAACCCCAGCTCATGACCCAGCTTCCCAGCTGACTTCCTCACTGAGCCCCTTCCTGTGGCACGTCCACCTCCCAACCTTATTTCTTTGTTCCGGGATTAGTAGTTCTGTCTTTGGCCTAAGGACATCTTCACTATGAAGCTGGCTGGACATTAGTTCCCAGTGGTACATGATCTGTGAGGGACTTCTAACGGATCAATAGTTTAAAGATAAACAAATCTGCAAATTGGTACAAGAATGTCTGTGTCTTATCTTTCCTATATAATGTGCATTTAGCAGAGCCCTTCTAGAGACAACACTTTTACTCAAAGAAGTCATTTTACTAGATTTAATATCAGGAATTGGGCAGCAGAGATGAGAAATAATGGGGCTCATCCAAATAGGTCTTACAATGGGTCATTTCAGTGTAGGATAATAAAGTCAAAACTAAGACAGAGTCTCTCAGGATCTGAACTTGATAAGCCACCTTCTGAAATTTTATCAGCCACTTTGTTTTTCAGTAAATATGCTGGAGAAGTGGCTGACTCCGGTGGCTTTAAGACCACTCAGCAGCTCAAATGCTAACAGAGCTGGCACACTCAATGGATAGAGAGGGCTTCCTATAGCCCCCGGGATTTTGTCTGAGCTGAGATGAGAGAACACGATACTCAGAGGTAGGTTTTCTGCTATAATTTTCTCTCCTCACAGGCCCACTTTTCCTAACTGCCTTGAGCTTTGCTCTTGTTTCAATGACTTTATCCCCTTTTGCGGGAAGGATTAGCAAGTCCTCTCTGTAAGGAGGCGGAACAGAGGTCAAGAAGATTCCATACCCGGAAGTAGGAAGCCATGGTCTGTCTCTTCATGTTGGTGGTCTCTTCTGGGTGCCGGATTACTTCTAGAGTGTCCACCTGGAACACAGGCAGAGGGAAGTGGTGGGAGGATGCAGACTATTCATTCTCTAGCTTTTTCAAAACATGAAAGGCTGTTTGGTCAAATAGCTGAGAGGCCTTGTTTAAATATTTATTTATTTATTTACTTATTTATTTTGACAGATAGAGAGAGAGAGAGAGATACAGAGACACAGAGAGAACTGAACCGGGTGAGCCCCCAGTTCAGCATATGGTTCCGCACGGGCCAGGGTTGGGATTCGATCCTCGGTCCCCGGCGCTGCAAAGTGAGCGCTTAACCCACTGAGCCATCCCGGCTTCCCCGAGAGGCCTTGTTTAGAACACAACAGTGCACACTGTGGAGAAACATGTAAAGGCATATAAAAGAAAAATAGAAGTTGTTCGATTCTACTTGTTTGACAATGACCACACTCTGCAACATACGATAAGGTCTAAGTATAAACCTCCATCAGCACTATTTCTAAACTTCTCCATATTCCAATGGACCCCTGTTGAGTTCTCCAGTAATGACCCATGAGACCAAATTATTTCTTTTTATTTTTAAGATTTATGTTATTGTTTCAGAGAAGGTGAGAGAGAAAGAGAATGGGGGGGGGGGTGTTGCACAGAACAGCCCTCACAGATGCACATCATCAGCTGTGACATTGCTTCACTCTACACAGGTGGATGTGGGGCCATTTGCAGCAGGAACACAACTGGGGTCCTCCGGCATGGAACGTGAGCACCCCCACCACCATACCATCATGGGGACTACCAGTTGGGCCACAGTTCAGCACACGGGTCTGCACGGGCCAGGACTGCGACTTGACCCCCAGATCTCATAGAGGCAAGGCAAGTGCTCAATCTGCTGAGCTATTCTGGCATCCCCCAAACTATTTCTTAAAAGAAAACTGGGCAAAGGCCTGTGAAGCTGGATCATTATAAAGTCATGGGCCCCAAGCCCACGTTGAACCACAGGGAATTAGGTGAGTTCCGGTGATCTCCCTGCCATCAGACCCGGATGCTGCCACACCCCTCCTGCCCACCTCAGTTCCCTTGTGCTCACTGCAGACTTGAGCTGGGGATACACCTGTTCCCAATCATTTGTCCAAACTACCCAGGCTGACAGGAAAGAATTTATGAATCCAAACAACTGTAATGATCAATTGCCAGCAGTCTGTGTTTTTGTTATTGCACCTCAACAGTCCAAGCCCTGCTCCTGCACACATGACGCTGTTTGGTTTGCAGACAGCATGAGTGGCATTGCAACACTGGTCTCCGCACTGGCAGCTTCCCATCTGCTCTGAGCAGGTGGCAAGCCTATAAAGCAGAGACGTGTGAACTGGAAGATGCTGCTGTCAGCACATGTGTTCAGCTCGGTGGACTGCTGTCCAGGTAGCCATCTCCCTATGGGGTGAGGGTGTCGACAGCCTTGTTCAACAAAAGTGTAAATAAAGTTGGTGTAAGGAGGGGGGAGAATAATGAGGCTTACCTCCAGGGATATTTAGGAGACTGTGTGCAAAATGGAAGAAAATGCTTCAATTGGCTTGGATAAAGAAAACAGGTTTATATCAGAAGGCGAATAAATATGGAGCTAAGTTTTCAAAAACTAGAAAAGCCACCTGAACAGTGAGTGAGCAGGACGCTGAGGATATCGCTGAGTGAAGCAATGTCAGGGAGCTTATGCTGATTTCTTTTTCTAGATTGAAGATAGGATGTGTTCCCAAAGCCATCATTCATTGGTATGCAGCTGAGGCAATGGTGCAACTGCCTGTAGGTTTTGAATTTTTTAATGAGAAAGGAGGAACCTAAAGCTCTGTGTTAACAAGGAAGACTGCTCTGATATAGAACAAGGAAAAACAAACACAACACACCGACCACACGTGCAGAAACAGTACAGCACTCCCCAGGATCATCTATCTGCCTGAAGGTTTTTCCCTCATCTCTCTTCCATTTGGAAGATGGAGCTCAGCATTGGTGAGGTTTGGGGCAAGCTAATCAGGACCAAAGAAAAGAAGATTTTGGCAAGGATCTGCATTTGGCCAAATTGTAAATTCTGAGTTTTCTTAAAATCGCTTTTCTCCTTATTTTCTTCCCCCACCCCTAGCTGACCTACACACACACACACACACACACACTCACTCTCTCTCTCTTTTGAGAATTTCCCCACCATTTTTTTTATTTTTTTATCGTTTAAGATCCACATCTTGCTTGTTCATGAACCTGTGCTTTTCCTCCTTCATTTCTCTCTCTTTTTATTCAAATTAGCCAGCCAGTGCCAGGCCTTAGGCTCTAGTGCACTGTGAAAGAGCAACTGAAAAGGTCATCCAAATTTCTTTTTGTAATAGAATTTGCCTTTTACCCTCTCTCAAAATGGACAGTGTATCCTGGCATTTGAGAATTTAACAATTTAGTAATCAGAAAATCCTTGATGTATATTAATTCTGCTAAGACATAATTAAAAAGGTATAATATATAATGTTTCAAGATCAGTACCTACACCCTCTAGCAAGCTGAAAAAATATAGAATAAAGCACCAGTTTGCACTCCTGAAGTGATCAGCCTAGTGGGGTCTGCTCTGTAACCAATGGACATGATTTCTGTCCTTGTACTCACATACAGAGCAACTCCTGGGAAGTACAAACCTATTCAGCATTATGTACAATCTTAAAATGTTCATTCTGGTCTGCAGTTTGTCACCTACATATCTAGTTCTGTATTTTAAAGAATAAATACTACGTTATTAAGGTAGAGTAGCCTCTCCATTAACTGGAACTCAAGCAATTGGCACTCTTAAGCAACTGACAAAATGGATTGCTTGAGTTTCAGTGATCAGAGCATCTACTTACATTTATTCTGCATCTACCAATCCCCACAAGTGCTGGTTAACTAAGAATCTACCCTATTTTCTAATTTAAGAATTTGGAAAGGTCTCTCATATTTGCATAGTCACAAGGTTCTGAACACACAGGGAATCTCAAAGAGGGAATTTTTAACAAAGGAGACCACAAATTGCTTCTCTTGGACCTTCAAACTACGAGACCTTAGTCCGCACTGATCCTACCATGAATGTCAAAGAATGGCAATGAATTCCAACTAGCAAAAGCAATGACAAGGTTGTTGTCTAACCTAAGAGCTTGTCTTCCTGAGATAGTTTAATAGTAGCCTTCTTTAATTAAGAAATAAACAAACAAAAAAATAACCTCTTGGAAATAATCCAGAAAGGAGATTCTATTAGGGGTATCAACTAGCAAATAGTTCTTCTAAAAGGTGAGAATTTTAGAAGGAAAAAACAATCCTCTCCAAAGTGTAAGTTCTTACCTCATAGGGGGAAAGAGGTGAAGACTTTCCTAGACTCTGGGGGTATGTGTTATCACACAGTTTTGAAATCAAACAAGCCTGGGTCAATTTCTGCCTTCTCTACTTACTAGCTGTGTGGCTTTGGACTTGTTACTTAACTTCTCAACGTCTTTGTTTTCCTCATTTGTAAAACTGGTTAGTAAAAACCACGGCCTTGCACACATGCAAGAAGTCATTCCGTTCCCTTTCCATCATTAGCATGCTTTATTTAGTTTTAGTTTAGTGAACCATATCAAGGATTTGTTCAATGGCAGAAGGTGAGGACTAGCTCTCATGCAACAAAGCAAGATCTTTTTATTTATTGGGAGAGAAAATACTTCCAATGAAACCACTTTCAAAATGATCAATAAAAAATAGATTCTGAAGAAAACCATTTTCTGTCTAACCCAGTATAACTGTCTCCTACAACACCAGTTTATCCAACATATAAACCAAATGGCGCTGAGGAAGCTTGTTTTTTTGCCCACATGACAAATGTCCTGCCCTGTTCCTTGTGAGAGGTGTTGGTAAGCCTTCAAGGTATTATGTGTAAGTTTTATAAATTGTTGTATAGACCCCCAAGTCCACATGAAATAAGCATGATTCCATAAACATATGGATTCCATATGTAGAATTTTATATGGTTATCAAAATGTGAGTAATAAAACATTTATTGTTTTCAATGTGAAATCACTATATTAGACACTCTGCCTATATTACCTCATTGAATTTCCAAGATGACCCTATGAGGTTATGTACTAAGAGGGGTGGTCAAGAAATTTGCAGAATGAAGGGAAAGGGTAAAACAACAAACAAACAAAAAAATCACTAGTATTTTTTCTTTTCAATATATTCACCCTTAACCCTAATACACTTTTCAGATCTTTCAATAAGATTTATGCCCTCAAAAAAAAAAAAAAAAGGTTTTGTTTTTACCCTCAAAATATGCTGAAATTGCAGCTTTAACCTCTTTTGTCATTTGTAAATTTATTCCATCAAAGCTCTTTTTCATATTTGGGAATAAATAATAATCAGACAGAGCCAGGTCTGGCCTGTATGGAGGGCAGCACCCCTCTGGTCCATTTTTTTCTTCTTTTCTCCTTCACAGATTTTTAAAACTGTTTCAGCGGACTGGAATAGTACTCTCCAGTTATTGTAACATTCTTATCCTTATAATTGACCAGCAGGATACCCTCCGTATCCCAAAAAAACAGTAGCCACAATTTTTCCAGCTGATTGTGACACCTTGAACTTCTGAGATGTCCTTTTCATGTTACTGCATGAACTCCTGGTTTGATTCAGGCTCATAATAATGAACCCAAGTTCCATTCCCAGTGACAATCTGGTTGAAAACTTCACCTTTGCTGTCTCTACAGAGGTCCAAAAACTGTTGTGAACCCTTGACATGCTGTTGTCTGTTGTCTATAAAGCTGCATGAGCATTCTCAGTATCCCTCTTGCACTGACTTCTGATTGTTCTTAGATGCTGATGGAGAATATACAAAATGGTTGTAGGTGATACTTCAACCATTCTGCAAGCTGCTCTTTATTCCATCTAGCATCTTATAAGTTTTTCAATTTTTTTGACAATGTCTAAGGAAGTCTTTGACAATGTCTAAGGCCTCAACAGGGTGTCCCAGATGAAGGTTGTCTTTAATTGACTCTCTGACTTGCTTGAAAAGACTATGCCACTTGTAAACCATGGATTTCCCAGGGCAACCATTCCTGTAAACCACTAACGTCTCTTCCAAAGTGGTTTGAGGTGTTTTCCCTTATCTTGTGAAGAACTTAATGTTGGTATGAAATTTAATTTTCTTGGTATTTGGGGTTTTCTTCATGTTTGACATGCTTCTTTGGCAATATCTGAAAGAACACGGACGCAAATAGGCTGAAATTTGGCACATATACTAATAATAAGTCACACAAACTGTGTGCACTAGTATTCCCACCTCTCTGATAACCCTCCCCTTCCATGAATTTCTTGACCACCCCTAGTGTTATTACTCCTATTCTCCATATATGGAAGTCAAGGCTCAGAGATTTTAGGTAAATCCCCCAGTCTTACAGCTAGTAATTGGCCATGCCTAGATCTGAACCCTGTTTTGTCTGATTCTAAACCCATATTTCAAACACTATGTACTGTTTTTTTCTATGTGGTTTGATATAATTAAAGCAGTCTGAAAGCATGGCATTTCTAGAAAGATTTGCCTCACATATCAACTGCATTTACTCTAGGATAAAGATATAGACTCCAGTGCCGGGGACCAAGGATCAAATCCCAGCCCCGGCCATGCGGAACCATATGCTGAACTGGGGAGTTCCCCCAGTTCAGTTCTCTCTCTGTCTCTGTATCTGTATCTCTCTCTCTCTGTCAAAAAATTAATAATAATAAAAAAAACATTAAAAAAAAAAAAAGATATAGACTTCCAAAAAAGTCTCATTAACCACATAGTTTTCAGCAATAAATGAAAAACCAATTAAATCCCCCCCTCCCCTGGTCTTTGTTAGGGCCCACTATTTTCATCCTGAAACCTCAGAAGTGCTTATGTTTATCTTCTTTTTCTTTTTTTTTTTAAGATTTATTTATTTATTTTTATTGTTTGAGAGATGGAGAGGAGGGAGTGAGAGAGAGAGAGAGAGAGAGAGAGAGAGAGAGAGAGAGAGAGAGAGAGAGAGAGAAGGGCCCAGAGCAGTCTCCATTGTTGTACATCATTAGTTGTGATATAGTTTCGTTCCACAACAGGTGGATGTGGGGCTGCGTAGGGCAGGAACCAAAGTGAGGGCCTCTGTATGGGAGACAAGAACATTTTCTGCCATCTCAGTGGTTACCAGTTGCACTGCAGTTTCGCATATGGGTTTGCATGGTGCGTGGCCTGGGATTCTATCCCTGGACCTCACAAGGCAAGCACTCAATCTGCTGATCTATCCTGGCATGCCCTATATTTATTTTCTTGACAAAGCCTTTTGTCATGAATTTTTACTGTTATCAAGTGACCCATCCATTTAAGAAAAAAGTTTCTACAGTATCTCTCCTCTCAAAAGTCTCCATGGTACTAAATGGGGAAGCAAGACTGGCACTGACACCTGGCCCAATGTGGGGATGCTGAATGTGTTGGATGCCAACTTCCTGCAAGGCCACCTCTGTTATTTTATCTTGGACAATGCAGAGAGAAATTGATGAAGTTTTAATTTAATTTAATTTTTTTATTGCTGTTGTCACCCTTCATATTTCTTGACACCTTAATTGGAACTTTCAACTCATTTCCTCTCTAAAAATAAATTTCTAGTAATTTTTATTTTACTTATATACGTATTTATTATAATGATATAAATGTATTCTACACACTAGAGGGCACACATCTCACATAGGCAGGGCCTGAACAATAAATAGACCAGTGAGGGAGGTGACACTGTGTTGGTATTCTGAGTGTGGAAGGCAGGAAAACAGGTCCAGTCAGAGTCTAGTAGCCAAAAAATCAAATTGAGGGAAGGAGGGAATATGAGCTGACAGAGAGTATTATACAGCACTCTTCCATTTATTTGTGTCATGATCTCTTTTAGAATTTGGTAGACATCAATGGTTCCAAAAAACAAATTTATAGCTGATCATTATTTGTAGATTCTGTATTTGCTAAAATTTGCAACTTTCAAATCAATGCACACAATGCCTTCACAGTCATGCACAGCCATGCAGAGTCATGAAAACTGAGACACCTGACGAGCATGCTTCCAGCTGAGGTGCAACAAGGCGACGACACGCTGCCTTCTTGTTTCAGCTTCTATGCTGTGTCTTTTTCAAGGTCTAGTGATGTGCCTTGATTTTTGTATTTTTGTGCTTTTGGTTTGTGATTTCACCATTTAGAATAGACCATAATCATAATGCTAAAGTGCTGTGGCTCTTGGAGAACATATGTGTATTGGATGAGCTTTGCTCAAGCATAAGTTACAGCGCTGTTGGCCTGAGTTCAATAATACAAATACTGTAATTGAAATACTATTTCATATAAAGAAATACTGCACATAATAAATTATTTTAAGAAATACATATTAAATAAGTTATCTTTAAGTAAAAACACACATAGGAGATACCAGGCTAAATGAGTAGTTGAGCATTTGCTTTGCAATTGCGAGGTCAGGGGTTTGATTCCCGGCCCCAACCCATACAACCCCATATGCTGAACTGTGGCACAATTGGTAACCAGTGGGATGACTTGAAAGTGAAGATTTTCTCCTCCCATGTGGGAGGCCCCAGTTGGGTTCCTGCCCCGTGCAGACACACATTCACTTGTGTAGAATGAAACCATGTCACAAATAATGATAGATAACTATGAAGACTGCTCTGGGTCCTCCCAACTTCTCTCTCTTCCTCTCTCTCTCCTCTCAAACAATATTATAAATATTAAAAAAAAGAAAGAAACATATATAAAACAAAATTATGGTTGACAAAATTATTGGTTGACAAAATGTGATCAGAGGCTTGCAGGAATTTAACAGTATATTTCCCTTAGGAGCAGTGCTTCAGTATTTGTTGATTCAATGCTCACAGTGACTTTATAAAACATAGTTTTTGTGAATAACGAGAATCAACTGTATTTAACAACAAAAAATTTACACGTAATATTAGGGAGCTCTCAGAACCACTGAAAATCCTATGTAAATCTATCTCTTAGGGGCCCTAATACCAGGGCACAAACTCATGAGGTTGAAAAGTGCTACAATGTATTGTAATAGCAATGTAGGTGTTAAAATTATTGTTAACAAACATAATTTGAGTTTGTATTAAGTCTTATTCTCAGAGGAAGTAAGTACAGATATGTATATCTATATCAATTTTGGGATAATATTCAAAAGTATTATGTGTGGATGTATTGCTTATTCTTTATCAAATAAATTATTTAATAATCAATGTAAGCAAAAGATAAAATGCAGAGATATGACCTGTTTATCACTCTATCACCTTCAACATAATTGTTTCTTGATATTAGTATATACATTGAACATTAACCACCCAGTTCTTGAGATTCTTGCTAAACATAAGCTAGAAGGATGGAACATTTAAAAATATTTTACAGTGGGATATTTGTTAACCTCTCTAGTATCCCCTGTACATGGGCAAATATACTATGCATTTTTCAGAGGGTCAAACAAAGCGATAGGAAAGGATTTGGTTTCCTTCTTGTCTGCTGACTCCATTTGGTCCCTGTTCTCCTCCATAGGTTCGTGACAGCTTCAAAGAAAAGTGCTTTATCTTTTCACACATGGACTTTATTTTCAAGTGTCATTGTTCTATGTCTTAAGTGGTCTTTCTGAGAATCAGGTAAAAAGATCCGTAATATGCCATAGTGTCATAAGGATTATTTTAAAGTTGAACACATGTTAGAAGTAGTTTTCACTTCTCAGTTGCAACTACTTACAGTTGCAAGTAGTTTTTTTCTGAAGTCCCATTATTTGCCCAAAAGCAGAGCCTTATAAAAGAATTCAACTGGATAAACCACCTCTTTGGGAGATTTGCAACCAAGGAAGCTTGACTCCTTTCTCCAGAGATGACAGCACTGGGATAAGACAATGTCAAGATAGGCAACATCATAAAACTACTTGTGCCCCCATCTACTCACCGAAGGAACCATTTATTTTTCCCAAAAGTCATTTGTTCTTCTAGAAGGGTCCTTCGCTCTCTGTTCATCTCTTTTGAAGATGGTATATAAACCCCTAAATCTAACCACCCCTTTGAGTCATTTATTTGGTAAACTTCAGTCTGTACATGAACCTGTGCTTTTCTCTTACTAATATGTCAGTGTGAGTTTAATTCACAGTCCTCCAACTACTGTACTTGAAAGTAGAGGAAAAGTTTGTCTTTTCCCCTGACATAGGATTGTAGGATTTCACGATATTGTCTCAAATCCCTAACCTCTGATACCTAAATGCCTTTAGCCTCTTTTCCAGATTGGCCAGGCAGTAGGCCAGATAAAGGACACTAATGTTGCCCATCTGCAATTATTCCTAGGCAGGAGCACTTTGTCATCCACATTATTTTGGGTATGAATCTATTGCTACTCACCTTGGCTCTCCCAGCACTAAAATGTGGAGGCAAAGATCGCGAGGCTGCTGTTACCCTGGCTCTTGTCTGGGCCAAGTTACCTGGGAACAAAGGACAAACAATTGAAGCCAATTGGCAATGAGCAAGCATTTGTCCCACATGACTAAAGAAATTAAAGTGAAGGGAAGCTAAACAATAGGATAATGAGTAATTTTCCCCCTTGTGTCCTATTTTTCTAAATTTTCCAAAAGTGCTCTGACCTGTGGCACAACTGGTAACCACCGGGATGGCAGTGAAGGTCCTTGTCTCCCATGCAGGAGGCTCCCCAGTTTGGTTTCCTCCCTGCATGGCCCCACGTACACTTCTGTGAAGTAAAACTATATCACAACTAATGATGCACAACTATGGAGACTGCTCTGCCCCCTCTCCCCACCTTCTCTCAAACAATAAAATAAATCTTGTGACATGCTAATGTAAGGTGACCAGACGTCCCGCTTTTGGTGGGACAGTCCCGATTTTTAACAATTTGTCCTGCGTCCCCGCGGTGTTTTAAAAAAGTCCCGATTTTTGGAAAGAATGCACGACAAGCTAGGGAACGGCAGGAGATAGACCAAATTTTTAATCAAGATCCCCCCACTGGTCAATGGTGTCCCGCTTTACCAATGTTAAAATCTGGTCACCTTATGCTAATGGGTCTGTGAAAAGATGTTTAGCATCACTAACAATCAGAGAAATGCAAGTCAAAATCACAAGGAGATATTACCTGTTAGGATGGTCATTATAAATGAAGGGGGGCAAAATATACCACCCCAATATCTGCCTCTTTGGTATATTGATTAAGCTGCTTATTTTTAAGAAACAGCAGACAAAGGTGAAGCTCTGAAAACTAAGTAGATGTTACCCTTTGGCAAGAAAATTTACATTTATAAGGGAAATCTCCATTTATAAGGGTGTCTCCCTCTCCCATACTGGTAAAGAAGAATGACTCGAAATCTCTAGAAATTCTTATCAATGCAGAAGGCAAGGGCTTCAGTCTGTCCAACAATCTTATCCTTGTTTACTGTGCTTTTTCTGGTCATTTCCCACAACTGTCCCACCCTATCTCTGCTTTAGCCAGAGATGGTATTTAAGGTGATGGCTTAGGACATTTCAGGAAGTTATTCAGTTTTCCTGGGTCTTTCCCATGTATATTGGAGGCATACATGCTATTAAACTTTCGTTTGTTTCTTTGTCTGTTAATCTGTCTTTTTATTACAGAAGTTTCTCAGCCAAGAACCTGGAAGGGTAAAGGGAAAATTACTTTTCCTCCCCCACTTCAAAAACAACAACAATAGCAACAGAAAACAACAAGAGTTGGTGAGGATGTGGAGAAATTGGAATGCTTGTGCACTGTGAATGAGAATGTAAAATGGTACAATTGCTATAAAAAACAGTGTGGTAGTTCTTTAAAATACTAAATATAGAACTACCATATGATCCAGCCATCCACTACTGGGTATTTATCCAAAAGAATTGAAAACAGAATCATAAAGAGGTATTTGCATTCCCATGTTTATTGTAGCTAAAGGGAACCCAATTTTGTCCACCCTGGAGCTACTATTTGAGATATTGATTTTAAGCTATTAAGAAATAAGACTCAGAAAGAACCTTTGACCCTCCCCCCTTTTCTGCCCAAGAGATTCAGACAGAAAAACTAACTTTAGGAAGGGATGCTTGCCTTAATCACCTTAAGAATCCTCACTCTAGCATTAGTGGAAAGACTCCTAACTTGTTAGCTTGATACTCCATGTGCCCCATTGTTTCTAAGTTGCCCAGCAAGAATTTGCCTGCCCTGTGTGTTCTGTTCTTTCTCAACTACCCGTATATTACTCATCCTCACTTCTGAAATCTAATACCGCATCCCCTCTCTCTCTTCTTTGTCCAAAAATGTCTTTTATACCCAATGTTGCCTCACTGTCTTTGGAATTTTCATGCTTATGTGAATTCCCTAAGTATATGTATTAAAAATTCGATTTCCCCCTATTACTATCTCTGTTAATTTGATTATTAATCTAGCTAGAAGTATTTAGAGATGGAAGGAAAAGTGTCAATTTGGGGCAGGAAGGACCCCACAGGTTTGGTGAACCAGCCCAGGGAAATTCACTGGCTGAGACACACTGCTCGCCTCCTGAATGTAGCAGCTAAGGGATCAGGGGCACCTTAGCCAGGGAAGGTGGTTAGCACTCTACCCTGCCAAGCCTCTCTGATCTCTTCTGCAGGGTTCAATGGAAGTTGGAAGTGGTGAGACTCTTTTTCTCCCTTCTAAATTTAGTTTGGCAGGAGAAAATATTGTGAAACTAGTTTCTTGGGCAAATGCAACTCTGTTAAAGACTTGTTTGGGGTACTCTTGTTTTCTATTGATCCTTTTCCTTCCCGAGGTGTATTAGGTCTGCCAGCTGCATGATGCATGTGCATGTGGCAGGCAGCCGAACAAGCTGTGGATCCAAGCTTAAGGAATCTTAAACGTTATTTTGTTCAAAAAGGGGGAAAGCATGTGATTCCCTACGTTTTGGAACAGCTGTTGAAAGACAGGGCTCCTCATCTTTCTTAGGCTATCTCTGGGAATGAATTATTGGGTCTGTGAGGACTGTATCCTTGTGCTATTCATGGAAGCATTTTGCTTCCCTAGTTAGGCCATAAAAGGCTGATTAGTTTGAGTCACTACTTACTAAAATTCTACCATCACTGGCCAGATGATGAATGTTTTCTATTGGAAAAACTTACAAATTAAAAAAGAAAAAAATTTAGGGGAAGCTGGAATGGCTCAGCAGGTTAAGTGCTCGCTTTGCAGCCCCGCCCCATGTGGACCCATATGCTGAACTGCGGTGTGTTTCCCATGCGGGAGGCCCCCAGTTTGGTTCTTGCCCCCCGGTTCGGCCCCTGGCTCGAGGGGGCATGCCTCCCATGTGGGAGGCCCTCAGCCCAGTTTCTGCCCTGCGAGGCCCCCACCCACCTGTGTAGAACAAAACCATATAGAAAATGATGACATACAACTATGGAGACTGCTCTGGGCCCTCCCCCTTCTCTCTGTCTCTCTCTGTCTCTGTCAAAAATAATAAAATAAATCTTAAAAAAAAAAAAGTTTTAGAGAACTCTCATATTGGTATAATAACTGGCCATCAAGACATCTTCAATAAGATGGAAGGACAGAAATAAGAACAAAAGTCAAATTCCACTCAGAACCTTTCCTATTTGCATTCAGACATTAAAGGATATTGTAAAGTCTTCGACATTGGAAGCACAATTGCCCTGCACTTAAAAAAAGAAAAAAAGAGAGATACACGGAAATATAACTAGTCTCAATATTTCTGAATTTGCTATTTAGCATTTGGGGTTCTACAGATGCTAATACAGATATAAAGGTTTATATCTTCATTAATGTTAGGTTAATTAACAAGAGAATTAAAAAGAAAAAAAGGCAGAAGGGAAAAACAAGAGATTTCCCAACAAGGTAGAAATGTTTTAAAGCATACTGAGATATTAGATTATGAGAATTTATATATATGAACATTTTTTGAAGGATCTAATAACTGGTCACAAATTGGACAAAATTGGAAGCTGATTTTTCAAAGTTGAATAGGAATAAAAATTAAAAAAAACTCAGCCCTAGGCTCTCCTGGGTAAACCAGAAATGTAAACACAGCCCACTACTTCCTGAGGTTGAGGTAACTGAAGGAAAAAAAGTTTGAAGAAGGGGGCCTTTTAAAAACTGAAGCAGCTAGTTTCCCATGCCTGACCCCCACCCCTCATCCCTAGCATCCTAAAAATTGTCAAGGATAAATGAAAAATCTATGTCCTTTCCACAATTATTAGTAATTCTGCTTACGTCTTGATCTGTTTGTGATATCTGTGCGTGTGTTTGTATATGTATGGCATGTTTTATACCTTAGAGTGTTATCACTAGGCTGTAATATATAATAAGCTTAAAGGAATGAAGGTTGTATACATTAACAAATGTAATAAAACCTAACGAGTACTTTTCACGATAATATGATCTGGAAATATTTGTTATTAAAGCTGGTTTAGGTTTGTTTGGCTAAATAGATATGTTTTTTAGAGTTGTTAACATTGAATATAATATATGTCTGTTTTACCTAGGTTTACAAAAATAAGTTCATATTATTTCTTTACAAAATTAGTCAAGAAAATAGCTCAGGTAATAATTGACTTTAAATCTCATAGAGTTAAGAATAGATAGATGTAACTAAAATAAAAGGTTTTAGATAAAACTTCCAGTAATTAATTGTTATATGATATGTATATCCTTAAACATAATTTCCAAAATCTGTTGGTAACTTGAAACATCATAATTTTACTAAATATTCAATATATAGATATTTCCAAATAACATGAAATTATGAAACATTAATAGATTAATATAAGTTTACCTACTTTTGGCTTCTTTTTACAGAGAAACTACAGGATAAATTTGGATCAGTTAATGAATATACCTTAAAAGTTTTTTAATGCTTCAAAAAATTGTAAGTAAACCTATTTGCCAATGGAAGCTTATGTTTCTAAAGGTTATGAAATATACTCATGAATTTGCCAATCTAAAAAATACTACCGGTAGTTGCTTACATTTGATGTCATTAGAAACTGAGGTTTCTAAGAGTTAAGAATTCAAACTGATTGAAGCCAGGATGGCTCAGTGGGTTAAGCGCTCACTTTGCAGCCCCAGGGACCAAGAATCCGGCCCGTGTGGACCCATATGCTGAGCTGGGGAGTG
Organism: Craseonycteris thonglongyai; assembly: GCA_004027555.1. Classification (NCBI taxonomy): domain Eukaryota; kingdom Metazoa; phylum Chordata; class Mammalia; order Chiroptera; family Craseonycteridae; genus Craseonycteris; species Craseonycteris thonglongyai. The sequence goes on from PVKE010001778.1 coordinate 37,832, forward strand.
CCCCCAGTTCGGTTCTCACTGGGTGAGACCCCAGCCCAGTTCCTGCCCTGTGCAGCCCCACGCCCACCTGTGGAATAAAATTATGTGGAAAAACAGATGATGTGTAACTATGGAGACTGTTCTGGGCCCTCCCCCTTCTCTCTGTCTCTGTATCTCTCTCTCTCTCTCTGTCAAAACAATAAAAATAAAGCTTTAAGAATTCAAATTGAAATGGAAAGAAATATGTTTTTGGTAATAAAAGTTATAAGGTATGAAGTTACATTTTGAAGGAAATTAAAAGAGAGTGCTTATCTTAAAGGTGGTTATTTCTGAATAAGTAAGAGGCAGACTAACAGGACTAGGAAAGTTGTAGGTTTCTAAAGATAAATTTGAAAAGAAATTTAATGTACAGTTAAGCTGAATAAGATTGAAATATAATTAAATGAATTTAAATATCAAAAGTAAGCTAATACAGAAGTAGTGTTCAATTCTTTCTTACTCTGTGAAAGAGAAAGTTTTCCCTGTATTTATTGAGCTCCAGGTAAGATAATGAAAAATTTTCTACCTAGAAAGCAAAAATTTTATTTTATTAAAATAGTTCTGTGTTTCATATTGTCTTAATCGGGAACTTGATTACTCAAAATCTTCTCAATCCTGAGAACTAAAGTTTGCTACCCTGTATTTTTATTTGGGTAAGTGAATAATATTGTTTCATAATGATATATGATCTTTTGAGTCAAGTATGTTTGACAACTTTATCAGGGTTCAAATTTTAAAGAGACTTTTCTTAACCTGGATATGGCTTTTTGTTATCCCAATGGGCCCCTGGAATACCTCAAAGATTTGCTGTTTCTCTCTCATTTTATAAAAGAGAAAATTTAAACTAATTAGACTTATCTCAGATGCTTGAATTACATGAAAAGTTTTGTCAAATGAAGAACTAATAATGACATTGTATTTGTATACATATATTCTCAATACCAAAATGGATATTCTAGAGATTATATAAATATCTCCAAGAGTCCACAAAATCCTAATAAAGTTTCATTTGTAATTCTAATTATTTTAACGTTATATTATAAAAAAGCAAATTTCTTTGTTAACTGCATTATAATTAGATCTGTAACCATGTCATTTAAAATATTTTTATGTGTGTGTGTCATTTATGTCAGTCATTGTTTTATTTTGATGTTTTTGCAAATATGTTTCTTCTTAAGAAAGATCCATGGAGAGGACTGATTTCTGAGAATAAATTTTCCAGTTGTACTTTAAACTGGATGAAGATTTATAGAACTCTAAGAAATAACTGGATTCAGGAAATACTAGCAAATGATCAAGATAAACAAGAATTGATTATTATATAGGACTATAGGAACTAAGGATTATTATAATTTTGATAACATTTTATTTGAAATATCTTTGATTTTTAAAAATCATTTAGTTTTCCAGGTATAAGAAAACTTGCTTTACTTAGAGCAATTTGGTAAATTTTAACTTTGTAAGCAGCGTTGAAACATTTATATTTTTCTCCCTACCTGATCCCTCCAGAATTTGGAAATTCTTTATAACTGAGTATTATAATTTTCATGGCAACATATTATTTGTATAAACTCAATAAGAATCTGTTATTTTTGCAATAGGACACACTTGGAAAGTGGCTTTATTGTTCAAGGCTTTGATTAGAATATCATGTTTGAGAGAGACATACGTATAGACTCAGATGTCACCAGAAAGATTGACTTTGGAAGCTCATAAAAGCCCCTTGGAAAAACACGTTGCTTACATGGTTTACAGCAGTGTTTCCATAAGAAACAAAGGTTGCTTTCCTGAGAGATGGCCAAGGAAGAAAGAACCTCAAGACATATTGGGGGACCTCAAGAACCTAAGAAATTTATTCAAATCTATAGGTATTGCAGGCAAAACCTAATGGCAACTCCGTGGCTTGGCTTCTTAGCCTTAAGAGTCTAAATCAAAGTTTAATCTGAAGATTCCTTATGAAAATTCCAGCAAAGCATTTCCCCCCACATTTATACAGCTCAATATCCTTTATTTATCTATCCTTCTTAAAGCAAATTTACTTTTCAAGGATGAAAGCTTGCTATTACTAAGGATTATCTTCAACATTTACTGCAACTCCAAAAGCAGGAATGCTCTATGCAACAGCAGCATTTTGCTTTTTAAGTTGATTACTCTGAAATGTGGTCATACTCATTTGCCTGTGCTTGCCATAAGGTGAAACTACTGCCTGTGACACCTCATCCATGATAAAGTTGGAAAGTGAGCTGTTTACATAATTTCTAGTTCTATCTCTTTTAAGACTCTCCAAGAGCAAATTAAGTATATGATGCTATTTACTAAAAGGAAAAAAGAAAAACAAGAAGACAAAGAGACATCCTTTACAGTCTTTCATTCACTCATTTCATTAATCACAACACACAGGCAACACCTTTGTCTATTATCTGGTTTCTCTGATGACCTGAATTTTTTCTTTGTTGTTCATTCTGTCCAGTACAATTGTTGTTATCATCAGCATCCATTGGTTGAGTTTTTACTCTCATCCTTGCTTCTAAATGGAACAAATCATCAGGCAAAGAAGACAATGAATTCTGAATCATCTCAATGACTCGATCCAGATGCTTCTGAAATCTCTTGGCTGTTTCAAGGTGTTGGCATTTCTGAGCCTCCATCATGACTCTCAAGGTTTCTCTTGCTTGGTGGGGTTGATATTCATTTATGTGTTGTGTTAAATAGAAAAAATATCGAGAAGATGCAGAGACGACCCTGGCACCAGGAATGTCTTGAAAAATCAAGCTGAGCAGATGGCCAGCTCTCTTTGCTTAATCTTGCAAAGAGCTCTCCTCACTGCTGGTTTTTATTTATATTCCATTAATATGAATACATATGTGATAACAATCATCAAAACACATAATCAAGAAAACACAGGAACAGGAGTATATTATGTTCCCGTAAAAACAAAATTAGAGAGTTTAAGATTCCCTTTAAGCTTCAGACAAAGTTCTCCAGCATCCGTTTTTGCTTCTGCAAAAACTCCTCTTAGAATCTATCTAAGCTTCAGCCAAAGTTCTCTTAGAATGAATCCTCATTCTAAGACCCTGTTCCCCTAATCAGGAAGTACTTGTCCTTCCTTTCATATTTAGATACCCTTCTTCTTTCAGGTTCCTTGACACTTGTTTATACTATCTTGTCATGAGGCTAACCATTAGCCAGCCCTGTTTTCAGGGTGGAGGTCTCCTAGTGTCAGACAGCATTCTAAGACTCAAGTCACCTAGCTTTTGACTTTCTCTAATTCCTTTTCCCTACAGTTCCTTGAGGCCTGTATACACAATCTTGTCATGAGGCTAACCATAAGCCAGCCCTGTTTTCAGGGCGTTGGTCTCCTATATGTCAGACAGCGTTCCAAGACTCAAGTCACATGATTTTTAACTTTCTCTACATTTATGTGATGATGCACATGTACAAATAGCAGCTTAAGATTTTCTAGTTTCTCTTCTCGATTTATACTCCCAGGGCTCCTTATCAATATATCTAAGAGGTCTAAGAAATTAATAAGGGTAGACAGATTGAATTTTCTCAGCTCTTTCTTATATGATCAAACTGCATAGGATGAAGCCGTTTGATGCCCTGACTTTCCAAAGGGTGGATAATAAGATCATCACATTGGAATTGGTTGCCAAACATCATATTACTATCTTTTATTGCAGGTGGAGGCTTGGGGGCTCGGCCTTCCTGAACATTGTCATCCGTATACTCCTTGATGTACTGCATTGGAGGTGATGGACGGGCACTCACTTGCTGTGGCTCACCCGTTGTGGAAGATCAAGAACCTCAGTGCTGGGTTTACTCTGGTAGCTGCCTCCCCCTAGCAACACACTTTAAAAAGAGCCTATATTGGGAAAGCTGGGATGGCTCAGCGGGTAAAGCGCTTGCTTTGAAGCCCTGGGACCAAGGATCGAATCCTGGCCCCGGCCATGTGGACCCACATGCTGAACTGGGGTGTGCCCCCAGTTCAGTTCTTGCTGGGACCTATGTGGGAGGCTCCCGGCCTAGTTCCTGCCCTGCGCAGCCCTGTGCCCACCTGTGGAATAAAACTATATGGAAAAACTAATGTCAACTGTGGAGGCTGCTCTGGGCCCTCCCCCTTCCCTCTGTCTATCTCTGTCTCTGTTTCTCTCTGTCAAAAAATCAATAAAATAAATCTTTAAAAAAAAAAAAAGAGCCTATATGATCAATTGCTATTCTTGTATTTATATAAATAAGCAGGCCAAATTCATTGAAACTAGGCTTATACAGTAATTTTAGTCTTACGTGGCTATCTTTGATAAAAATGAGGATGATTTTAGAGAGAAAAATTATGTTTCAATAAAAACTATAATACACAGTTGTGGATGTTAGAATCTAGTAATCTAGTTGGTAATTGTCTTTAAAGTTATTTTTTCCCTCTAAACTGGCCTGGATCCTAAATTTTTCTAGTTTTACTAATTAGGTGGCTACAGCCCTCTGAACTGTTTTATTTTTCCCCTATCCTTTGCCTTGGAATTATTGAGAATGAAAACTTTTTTCTTTCTTTCTAAGCTTTGCAACTACAAACCACAGCTGGACAACATGATACGAACTTCAGAGAAATTGCTACGATAGCTCATGCTTAAATAATCTCAGTGACTGATGCTATCTTTGTAAGCCACACAGAGAGTTTGCCTGAGTACCTGATGACATCATCAGAGATATTTAAACCGTAGACCAGGAGAATCTATCAGATTGTCACTGCCTGTCTTCATTCCAGCAAAAGACGCTTCGAGACTTACATCTAGAAATCTCAACTGACAGCCTTGCAGACTCAGAAACTAGTTTATAATTTGTTCTGATCATTATTAATCTTTGGGTTTTTGTTCTTATACACATACCTCTCATTAAATAAATTGCTTGCTTACACAACATGAGGTCTCCATTTGGGAGCCCATCTGCATCATAGCCTCCTGAAATGAGACTCAACACTGAATGAATGGGAAAATTATATAAAGAGTAATCTACCAACAGAATGTGAAACTTATATTTAAAGTTTCAAAGGTGGGACTAAAGGGAACCAAAATGTTACTACCCTGAAATTGCTTTAGGGGATAAGGGTCAGGAAGACTCCAAACTTGTTAGTCCGATATTGTTTGTATCCCATTATTTCTGAGTGGCCCAGCTGGAATTTGCGCCCCATGTATGTCCTGCTCTTCCTCAATTACTGATAAATCCCTCACCTTCACTTCTGAAATCTAACACCCCACACCCCTCTTTCTCCTTTGTCTAAAAACATATACCCAATGTTGCCTCACTGTCTTTGGAATGTTCATTCCCCATGCGCATGTATTACAAACTTGATTTTCTCCCGTTAATTTGTCTCTGTCAATTTGATTATTAACCCAGCTAGAAGAGCTTAGAAGGTGAGAGGAAACATATTATTATTATTTTTTAGCCCCTGCATAGTATTATTCACAATAGCCAAGCAGGGGAAACAAACTAAATATTCATCAGAGGATGAATAGATAAAGAAAATGGCATATATACTCATACATGCAATGGAATATTCAGCCTCAATAAAGGAAAGCCGCCATTTGTGACAATATATGCTAAGTGGAATAAGCTTGTCACAGAAGGACGAATTCTGCATGATTTCACTTATGTGAAGTATCAAAAGTCATCAAATTCATAAAAGCAGAGAGAATGTTGGTTGCCAGGGCTAAGGAGAAATGGAAATGAGAAGTTGCTGTACTAGGGGTATAGAGTTTCAGTCACACAAGATGAAAAAGTTCTAGAGAGCTACTGGACAACAGTGTGCATATGTAGAACAGTATTGCACTGTACTCTTCAGAATTTGTTAGGAGGGTCAATTTCATGTTATGTGTTATCACAATTTTTTGTAAAAATTCTCTACTTAGTCACTGATGGAGATGAATGTGGAAGAAAAAGATGCTTGGAGTTTTCCTGAAAGAGAAGGTGGGCCAGGGGAAGCCGGGATGGCTCAGTGGGTTATCTTGCAGCCCTAGAGTCTGAGGGTTGTATCCTGGCTTCAGCCTGTGCGGAACCATATGCTGAACTAAGGTGTGCCCCAGATTCGTTTCTCACTGGGGCAAATTTCCCATGTGGGAGGCCCCCAGTTCAGCTCCTGCTCCTGGCATGCTTCCCAGGTAGGAGGCCTCCAGCTGGTGGGGATGAGCCTCCCATGGGGGAGGCTCCCGGGGTGGGGGGTGGGGTGTACCTGTCCTGTGCAGCCCCACGTCCACCTGTAGAGTGAATCCATGTCGAAAACTAATGACGTACAACTATGGAGACTGCTCTGGGCCCTCCCCCTTCTCTTTGTCTCTCTGTCAAAAACAGTAAAAATAAATCTTAGAGAGAGAGAGAGAGAGACATTAGCCATAGAGAACACCATTGCCAGAATCTGAGACAGACACTGATGAGCAGATCTGGCAGTATGGGTCCCTTAACAAATAGGGAGGAACTCAGCTACCCAGAGTGAAAGCGTGGGCAGCATGCTCTTGAGTCCTGAGGGGTAACTGGGCTTTGCATTTGCCAGGGGCTTGACCTTGAATAAGTTAATTAACCTCGCAGGACTTCAGTTTCCTTATCATAATATAAAGCCAGTACTACCTAATTCTCAGAGTTGTTACAGGCATGCAAGGAAATGATTTGAGAAAAGCACTGTGAACATGAGGCTGGTACCAGGTAAGGGCTCACTTCACATTACTAACATTGATTATTACTAATATTTTTATTTACTGTGAACAGTTCAAATAAGTCTTAAAGCAGAGAGAGAAAGCAAGGGAATTTAATAATTTGCTACATGAGCACTGGCTAATTACTATAAAAATCAAATGAAATGTGAGAAAGAATGATAAGGCAACTCCCTTTTGCACCTCAATCTCTTGGTCATTCTGTCCTACCGCTTTTTACATTTGAAAAGTCTGAGTGACCTGCTCAGACCCTTCTCCCTTCATCACCTCGCAATTATGTCTCCTCTGTCATCCCGAAACTCCCAAACCGAGTTTGTCAACAGGTCCATTTGCATTTTAACTGACAATGTCATTTGATTCTGTAGCAAAATAAAAAGTAGTCAATGGAAGGAAATGCTTCCATTTGTGCATATGCAAGACACTCAAGATTTCAAAGTTTTTAGCAAGTCTAGCACAAAGATGTCCAATGTTTTCTTTGGCGATACCTTCAGAGGCTAAACTGTGATTAATAGCCCAGAAAGAACCCTTTGAAGCAGGATTGGTGACATCAAAGTCATAATCCAGGGGTAGCAGGAGCTTTATAATGAGTGGGAAGTATTTTCACACATTTCAAAGGATTTACAGCATGAATAAACAATAGACCTCAGCAGATGTGCCACACGCACCTTTTAGAAACATAACCTATAAACGTTTCCATTTTAATTTAAATGTAAATACAGTGTTCACACTTCTTTCAAATGTTAAGTATCCTTAGTGCTTCTCCCCTAGACAGCCTCTTTGGCTAAAGATGCCTCATTGCCCCTGAGCACCGTCTTGTGCTTCCCCAAACTGTGACCACCAATGTGTGTCCTGAGAGAAAACTAATGGAAGTCAGAAATCTAATGGAATGTATATCCTATGTGGTAACTGGGTTAAGAAAGAATCTGAAATGGAGCTTGCAATGATCCCACATAATTTCCCTGCTTCCAACTTAAAAGAGACAAATGGTCTGAAGACAGAGTTGGGCCTTTTAAAAGATGGCAATTTCCTGTGTGTTTCAGAGGACTTCCATCTCTTGGAAAGTGCCCAGCACCCTTGATTTCATCTTCAGTCACCTCTAAGAATTGCCCCAAATGATGGGTTGTTATTTGAAATAATCACGCATGGAATCAGCTTCCCTCTGCTGCCCCCTCTGGGTTTATAAGATTTGTTGCAGAGTTCCCACGGTCGCTGCTAGAGGGCATTTGTCTGAGATTTCCTTTTTTAACTTTCTCTAACACAAGAAATAAGCTAATAAATGATTACAAAGCAGTGCTGAAATGTAAAAGGCTTTTGTGTAATTGCTACCAAAAAAGAAGCTGCAAATAAAAAAATCAAATGCCTCAGCTCATCTGTTATCAGAGTGAGTTTTCTAAGTCAGTCTGAGAACTGAAAGCATCTTTCCTACAGTCAGCTTGGATTTTAAGAACCAAAATCACATCTTACGGTCTACATGAAAATAACCTCGTTCTATTCCTGTCTTTATTAGCATGAATTTCTTTTTCCGGAGTTTCCTGTCAAGGCAAGTGGTTTGATTACTCATTATAGGAAATTCCCTAAAGACCCAAGATCCATTAACTCTTCAAAGGAAAATATCCACAGACATTTTAAGTTCTATGATTCTACGAATCCGGCATTTCAAAGTCCTCACCTCAGTGTTTCTACCAATCATGGACTTGGATTGGGTGTGATCCTTACCTATCTTAATCAAGCTTCTTCACTTTGAAAGACCCATTTTTACATCAAAATTGATCTCTCAAATTCTGACCCTGCCTTTTCTTCTCCAAGACACTGCCAAGGCTTTGAGAGGTAGTGGTCTTCCTGCTGCGGCAAGCAATGAACTCTGCTATGTCTTATCAATAGGTTGTGTGACTGATGTTTAGGAGTCAGCTTGAGACGGACCTACTCATACGCTAATGTGATCAAAATGTTCTAATTTCAGTTAAAAACACTGTACATAATACAATGGGAAGGAGTTAAATTCAGTAGTTGTGTAAAACATACTATAGCATTTTGTATGTTAAAAAATAACTTAATTTGTCATGACATTGCTATCATAAATCTGTAAGAACTTGTTTTAGATTTGATATATCGATGTAACTTAAAACAGTGACAAAAAATATGACAGTTATAGGAGGCCAAGACAGAAAGTGTGATGTTAGATTTTGTTTTGTAGTTTTACCACTTGGCATTATTACTACTTTGAGTGTTCATATCAATAAATGGAAAGTGGGGTGGGGATAGAAGAGTTTCTGTAGTAGAAGAGTTTCCATATATATGGAAGGGGCTGTAGTTCTGTGGAGGGAAGAAATCAAGGGTAAATAGGAGACCAGCCTGTACCCCTGGCTATTTCATTAAAGAAAGATAGGCACAGATAACAAATTCATTCTCTTTTCTGAATACACAACCTTGCCTTTATCATGTGTGCAGGAAGCTCAAAGTCTAAAAGTAATCACTTCTCCATTTCTGCACTGACTTTTAATTGGAAGTTGCTGGCATTTTAAAGAATTTCTGCATGATAAACATATCTAATCTATCTGATTGAAGAAAGCCAAACGGATGTTTTTCGCTGATTTTTTCTTTTTTGCTTAGAATGTGAACTACACCTTTAAAGATGTGTGATCCAGAGATTTCAAATTTGTAGAGCTGAGAAAAAAAATAGTAATGCCTTCTTTCTTCTTTAAGCTCTAAAATTCATAAACAAGATGTCAGTCCAGCCAACAACTGTACCATATCATCAAAATGTTTCAAGGAGATAACAAGGCTTCCCTTTCCGAATTCAGTCAATAGTGGAGCGAAGGCTCTCTGTAGTATGCGTTTTATTGCCATATTGGTGGAAGTTGTCAGTTCAGTCTTATCTTAATGACAAAAACCTGCCCTTATAGAGCCAGGTTAGGGGGAGCCAGGATGGCTCAGCGGGTTGAGTGCTCAGCTTGCAGCCCTGGGGTCTGAGGATGGAATCCCGGCCCTGGCCCATGCAGAACCATATGCTGAGCTGGGGTGTGCCCCCAGTCTGGTTCTCGCCGGGGCCCCTGGTTTGGCTCCCGCCCTCAGTATGCTTCCCATGCAGGAGGCCCCCGGGCCAGTTTCTGCTCTATGTAGCACCACCCCCACAGCAGCACTCAAGTCTCATAGGCACACAACCCCTATTGTGAACTGCGCATGCGCATCCTCACTCCCACCTCCCACTCCCTGACTGGAAAAATTATCTTCTACAAAACTGGTCCCTGGTGCAAAAAAGGTTGGGGACAGCTAATATAACTGAGCCACCATCTATAGATAAGGTGCGGTGTGATGAGCAGAGCTTTAAAGAAGGGATTATTTATTTATTTTTAATTTGTAGTAATTAGTTTACTTTCTCTTGACAGGGCACTTTAAGACTCTAGTCTCAGACAATGAAATGTCACTTCTCTATGTGCAACAGAACCCTTACTCAAGACTTTGGCCTCATTAGCATTTGTAGTAACTAATCAGTATGTTACCACCTAGTTGCTTGTTTCTAAGCCATTCACCTTTGGCCTCGCAAATGGGTGAGTACTCTACTTGAAGGCTACTGGGAGAGCAAAATAGCAAAGCTTTTGTCCACGGTCTCACAGTAACTTTTGATGATTTAATAACTGCTTTCCTTTCCCATGTTTTCTTTTTACAAAAATTGCCACCATAGTTCACGAAGGGGTTCAGAATAGACTTTCCTAAGATGTGTTACTTTGGCATGTGGATTATTTTGAGCTGAAGGCAACTGAGACCCTGCTGGCTCAAGAGAAACTTTTACCCTGCCCTTCAAGAATTTAAATGTGGGGCCTCGCTGCTAATAGGAGTGATCACCAGAAATAACTTGTTATGAGCTCTCTGTCAGGCAGCACAAATTCCTAATTACTGATTATTTATTCTTTTTGTCCTGTGACTTACCCTCTCTCCTCTGAAGACTCAGGGCATCTTACCTCATTGCCCAGCTCAGAATGTCATATATACCTCATTTTACCTTTGTGTCTCTAAATCTCTCATTTATGTGGGGTCTCTGATCTCTCATGTATAAGGGGTTTCTATATGTACACCTGTAATAAAATTTGGTTATTTTCTCTTCTTAATCTGTCTCACGTAGGGGACGCTGAAATGGCTCAGCAGGTTGAGCGCTCACATTGCAGCCATGGGGTCCAAAGATTAAGTCCCGGGCCTGGGCCCGGCCTGTGTGAACCTATATGCTGAACAGGGTGTGCTTCCCACCCCAGTTCAGTTCAGCTCCTGCCTGGGGCATGCCTCTCATGTGGGAGGCTCCCCCGCCCAATGCCCACCCTGTGTGGGCTCTACCCCACCTGTGGAATGAAACTGTGTAGAAAACTAATGCCGTACAACTATGGAGACTGCTCTGGGCCCTCCCCATTCTGTCTGTCTGTGTGTCTGTCTGTCTCTCTGTCTCTCTCTGTCAAAAACAATAAAATAAATCTTAAAAAAAAATCTGCCTCATGCAGATTTAATTGACAGGCCAAAGAACCCTAGAAGAGTAAAGAAAAATTTCTTCCTACCCACATTTGTATTTTCATTGGTAAGGAGTGGCAAGTAACTTATTTTTATTCTTGTAATTTTAATTTGCCAATGCTTTCTCCACAGTTGACCACCATGAGCAACTAGTAATGGCTCTATTCATGTCTTTTTCCAGTTACTCCTCTTCCGTTTCTGTGTCATTGTGACTAAAGTGAGTTTATTCAGATCTCTAATTTTTATATTACTGTTCTTCCTTGGCACTTGACAGAGGGGACAAAGGTACAGTTTTGGCCCCCTCCCTGCAAGATGTTTTAAGATTAAGTAATTCAATGTGCTTATCTCCAAAATCTTCATAATATGTATTCTCTTAGTAAAATATTATGCTTCTTTCAGTTTGCATATTAGCAAATAGCAGCCATTTTGAAACACTAGGTGCTAATATGATCCTATGGTCATTACTTATATAAATCTTTTTTCTATTGAGTCTCTGAAAACATTCAAAGTTAACTTTTGGTCTGTAGGTATCCAAGTCTAATTTCCACATATACCAATTAGTTTGCTTTCTTTCAAGAAATGACTGACTATTCCATATCGCTTAGCTCCTTTTTGAAAGAACCTAGTTTGAGCATTCAGGTGTATATCTTTGATATAAGGGAAATTACAGAAGCTTAAGAATCTAGAAAGTAAGGAGAAGCACAATGAGAAAGGCAATAGGAATCAAAACGTACAACATGCCCAATCATCCAGCACTACTTAGCTACACTGCCATAGGTTTTCTGTATACCCACATTTCTCTCTCTCTCACACACACAGACACATGCACACACACAATTATTGTTACTTTTTAACAATTCATAAAATGATAGAACCCAGAAAGTTTCTACTGAACCTTGTATGTGTCATGGTGTTGAAGGATGAAGTTAATGAAAGTTTTCTTTCTTAATTACAGGCATCACTTTCTTTTTGAGACATTGGCTTTATGGAATTGTGATATAGCATCCAGAATAACCATTTGATTTCAAAACTCCCTCTCTCTCTGTCTTTATTTTTAATTAATTATTAAATTTATTGGGGTGACATTGGTTGATAAAAATTACATAGGTTCCAGGCGTACAAATCTACATTAATTGTCTATGCATTGCATTGTGTGCTCACCACCCAGAGTCAGTTCTTTTTCCATCATCATATATTATATTTGATGCCCCCCTTCCTCCTCCCAACCCCCCCTCTCCCCTTACCTTAAGGTAACTACTAAACAATTAAAACTTTCTAAATTAAAGTGTTATTCTAAAGACTTGGGAGGTAATTAATCACTGGTTTTAAGAATAGAACCTATTGAGAATAAAGGCCAACAGAAAGATTATTTCTCTGAATGAAGGAACACTACAAACATCACAACTCTATACTAATTACAGAGGCTGTAGCTAGTCAATGCACTTGTGTCTGAGTTCTTTTAAGGCAATAAAAATATTCTACCTTATACCTCATATTGCTATTTATCTTTAGAAATGATTGATTTCTTATAGAGGTTACAAGTTCTGTAAAGCCAGGCACCATTCTCAATCATTAATTCAAAAAACATTTCTCTAGCACCTGATTTAAGACTTGTCATATTCCCTACACATAGTAGAGGTTTAAAAAACGCTTACTGAAGATGCTTCTATGCACCAAAACAACATTTTAGATGATTTTTACTCTTGCTTTACATAGATAGATAATCTTTTCCATCTCTTGGAAAACTTCAGTATCACAGATTCTTCTTCAGTCTTTCAAGAACACTGTAACTTATTGTTCCATGGAAATAAGAAATCAACTGTGAACCACTTTTGCAATGGTGCAGGATCATGGGTGGGTAATAAACCTGAATGAAATCAATTTACCATTTAAATATTTATAGAGAATATCTCTTTCAAAGCCAAAGATATTCCTTGGTGCAATAGGGAGAGCTACCATGAATGTAATTAACACTGTGTCTTGTGAGTCTTCATTGAAGTCTAAGCTCCATGAGGGCAAGCACTAAGTCCATTCTATTTACCACTCTATACCTAGTGCTTAGCACAATATACCTACCACATAGTAAGCCCTCAATAAATGCATGTGAATGAATAAATTGTGCAGCATTAAATTTCTATTTAACATGCCATCCAATGCTCTTCAGGCGCAGGCTACAACTTACCTCATTTTCTTCCACATACCCTGAATGTTTGGCTAGTCTCTAGCCATGCCATGGCTCCCTTCATATTTCAGACTCTTTGCTCAAGCTATTTGAGGCCCAAATTGCAGAGGTAAAGTGGTTAAGATTGTGAGTTCTAAGGTCAAACCACCTGGGAATTGTCCTCAGCTCTGCCACTTCCTTGTTAGGAGGACTTGAATGAGTTATTTGCCTTCTTAGTATCTGGGTTTCATCATCCAGAAGGCTAGATGAATATTTATTGAGCTTTGGGAATAAAGTGTTCCTGTTAAATTTATAGTTAACAGAGTTTCAGTGGTGAGTAAAGATGCAGATGTTGCTGGTATAGGGGATTTGATTAGAGCCACATGAAATCCCTAGAGATCCCAGTTGGCCAAGGAGTTTTAACTTAAGCTAAGTCATTTGACTCAGTTTAATGACAATCTCTTCAGCATATATTTAGAGATTTGCAAAAATGTTATTAATTAGGGTCCCTGGTTAATCAGAGTTCTATAGAAGACCCAATTTGCTATTGCCTAGAGCCTCATTAAAGGTTGGGTTGGGTGACTAGAAAAGGAAGGAAATAAACTGAGAATTTAAAGTTTGGGGGTTTATTTTATTCTTTCCTGTTAATCTTCTTAAGTTATTATTTTTAAAACACAGAACTTACCAACTCTCAACAGAAAGGAAGGAAGGAAATAGGGGAAAAGGGAAGGAAGGAAGGAAAAAATGGAGGGAGGGAGGGAGGGAGGAAAGGAGGGAGGAAGGGAGGAAGGGAAGCAGAAAGGGAAGGAGGAAGGGAACAAATAGGCTGACCAGATGTACTATTTTAAATGGGACAAAAAACAACGGTACTGTCCCATTTCAAATGGTACATCTTATCAACCTCCATATAGACCTATATATTTTTTAAAATCCATCAGAGAAAAGGAAATAAAGGAGAAATTCAATTCTTTTGCCTCATATTTATCCCTCTTCTCCAGATTGGAAAGTAGTTAACAATACTTAAACAATAACATTCACAATGAAGCAGATACTGCACTAAGTGTGTGAAATTAATTATTTAATATGACAACCCTGTGAGCCATGTTCCCAATCTACCAAGAAAAGAAATTGAGGCAGAGTATTCAAGTCTCTCGTGCAACATCAGACATGCAGAGCACTCAGCAGTGACCCTGAGAATGCCCATCACTAGCATGACCTAATTAATGATTTTGTGGCAGTTTCGGGAATTTGAGCATATTCAAGGTAGACCACTGCATAATTGATGGGATTGCTACCTGGCCGAGTTGATTGAACCTAACTGATTTTAGATGCTGTCTGGCTATTTTAGTCATTTACACACCAAATCAAATCAAGTGCATGGCGACCCCATTGATCACCCAGTAATCATTGTGGCAAAGCCAAATCTAATCATCTGGAAAGAGTTGACTTGGTTTTTGTGTAAACTACTCTTGTGAAAGGCAAAGAATGTACCCACTCTACAAAATGTGAAACTTAATAAAATCTGAGCAGGCCTCTCTCCCATTTCCAATTCTCAAGTTAAGTGACATTTTGTTTGGTTTACTGACATCTCACATGTGCATTCCAGTAAAGTTCACAATTGTTACTCCACACAGCTGTGGTTTACAGCTTCTCTTCATATACAACATGCTGGCACCAGAGCAAAATGATTAACTTTTATATGCTTCTAACATATGGACCAGACTGTCTTGTGTTCTAAAGAGAAAAATACAATTTCTAATAATATGACTCAAATTCCTGGGGAAAAAGTGTTAAGTCATGAGCCATCTCTAAGTAGAGATATTATAATTGCTTGTCTCTAATTCATTTGATTTGAAGTCCCTGGAGTTCTCTTTTAGTGCGGGTGGGGGGCTGACCTGAAAGCCCCATTATAAAGAGATTTTCTAGTGAGATGAATTAATACACTGTAAAATGGCTTTGAGACTTTTTCTCCAATATGAGCTGTGAAATAAAAGCAGAGAACCTTTCATCTTAAATGGGAACATATTTCTTTTCTATGAATGAGAAGGATGCTGACTGAGAGAAGCAGAATTTATTTTCCTTGCATTTCTGACCATTTGAAAAGTCAAGACTGCCATATTTGCCATACTTGACAGCATCATTAAAGAAATAGAACAAAGTGGTTTTAAATTGAAGTGCCACTTAAAAATAAAATGTACATGCACTGTCGCAGTTAGGAGCTGTGAAAGAAGTGTTAAAAGGTGTTGGGGAAAGATAGATCTGAATCACAAGAGACACTAATTTTCCCAATATTACTCATTATTTCAACCCACTATTGAAAGCTATTTTAGTTTTTCTTATTTTTTAGTATAATTTTCTAAGGTTAGTTTTAGTTTTCGAAGGACATAGCAGCAACAGGGTCCTGAGAGCTAGGAAAACATAAGGAACTTTTGAAAATGGATTTAAAATCCATGCTGGGAGGTTGCCCTGGAACAGAAAGACCCTGGGGAGGGTTCTCTGTGATCAGCACTGCCTCAGTGGATGCCACGTGACTCTTGATCCTGAAGATGCTTTTCACAACAGGCACCGCCCTGGTGTCAGAAGCCCTGTGCATTTCTACAGTCAAGATACCAACTGGATTTTCATAGTCAGTATTTCCTACACTTTTTGACCATGGAAATCTCTTATTCACCTCACACCTCTTCACATCCCACAAACCTAGTGTTTCACAAAACACACTTTGAAAGACACTGATCAGGGTACTGACATTATGGGATCTTTCTTTCTCTCTGCAAAAAGAGCCAAAGAAACTGCTCTACAAGCCTGTACTAGAACTCTGCAAATCCAGAGCCCTGACTGCTCTCACACACTGCAAAACAGTCTGAAGTCAAGGCTGCATGCAATAAATAATGTCATGAAGAAAACAGAATTCATTTCCTTGAGAGAACCTGCAATAAGGGCTTCAGGGTATTTTTGCATTTCTCTTTGAGAGCAGAATCAGCCACTTCTGTGGCCATGGCAGTGATTCTCCATAGTCAAGTTCTACAACACATGAAAAGTGGTGAATCCAAAGCGAGATGTGCTGTAGTATAAAATACACCGCAGATTTCAAGGACCAAGAAAGAAAAGGTAAGATATCCCAGCCATTTTTATATTGATTACATGTTGATCGATAATATTTTTGATATATGGAGTAAATTAACATTAATTTCATGTGTGCTATAGAGACTGTCTCCCCACCTCCATTCATATATTATATTACATCCTCACCCCCACCCTGATGATACTTCCAGGTGGGGCCTTTGGGAGTTGATTAGGTGATTCATGAAGGCAGAGCCCTCATGAGTGGGCTCTTGGTGCTCGTATAAAAGGGGCCCAGTGGGGAAGCTGGGATGGCTCAGCCGGTTAAGCGCTCGCTTTGCAGCCCTGGAGACTGAGTATCGAATCCCAGCCCTGGCCCATGCGGACCCACATGCTGAACTGGGGAGTGCCCCCAGTTCAGTTCTTGCCGGGGCCTATGTGGGAGGCTCCCGGCCCAGTTCCTGCCCTGCACAACCCCACACCCACCTGTGGAGTAGAACTATATGGAAAAACTAATGCTGTCAACTATGGAGACTGCTCTGCCCCCACCACCACCCCCTCTCTCTGTCTGTCTCTCTGTCAAAAAATAAAATAAATCTTTAAAAAGAAAAAAAAAGGAGGGGAGGGCAGAGAGCTCCCTTGTGCCTTCTGTCATATGAGGACACAGTGAAAATACTGCTGTCTGTGAACCAGGACGTGGTGTCATGAGACACCACCCCTGTCCGTACTGGCCTGGAGCTTGAACTTCCCCACCCCCAGAACTGTGAGACATAAATATCTATTGTTTATAAGATACCCCGTCTGTGGTATTTTGGTATAGTAGCCCCAAAGGACTGACAATTTAGTTCTTTTTTTACCTTTTAAAATGTGGCTAACAGGACATTGGGCATTTCACTGGGCAGCATGGTGCAATACAGCAACGAACCTAAGAAAGCCCCCGAGCACTTTCAGGCCACAGTAACGCCAGGCTGCAGGCTTAGCCTGGAGATTATGAGGTGCTGGGCTGTTCCACCGTAGCCTCCCTCTAATCATGGGGTTCTTCTTCATGAAAACCCCTCACTTTGTAGATGGAAGCTGGGTCAGAGAACTGAGTTAAACCTGCTGGATGCAAGTAACCCAGGTACATCTCAGCCTGTCTTCTGACTTAAGAGTCCAGGGCTCTTTATTCCACTGCAGCTGATGTGGTAGAAGAAACCACAGGTAGACTTTTATAAAGGAAAGAAACATTAAGCTGTTTACATTTGAACAACACCAACAAAAGCACCCGGAGAATACAAATTCAAAACCTAAAGACATTCAGGGATTAGGGGGAAAAAAACCAATGAGAATTTCAAGAGATGTTCTCTTCCCCGCACAACAACATACACACCTTTTGTACTCAAGAAGCCTACAAAGAAAATCAAAGAGTTCTAGATAAGGGCTAAAAAACGCTAAACAAAGGGAGAGGCAGGAAGGTGTGGAGTTTCTCTTGGGGCTGTCCAGCTACTGCCTGGGGCCCTCTACCTCCTCCTCCAGCCTGTCAAGGGTCAGCAGAGGCTGTAGCCCCTCAGAGAACCTCCCAGAGGCAGCTGCTGGCTTCTGGGCAAGCCCCTGTCCCTCCCACTCCACCCCAGCAAGGGGGCCCACGATCAGTTTCAGATGCCAGATGTAACTGCAATACGTCTGTGCTTCTCTGCTACCTGAGTCCTAACAGAGCCTCAAACTTGTCCCTCTAGATTCCAACACGAAATTTCAAACGGAGCTCCTTCTATCTGAATTTCACAACTCGTTAAAATAAATCTCCATGCCAGTAGGCTTCCAGCCAGCTCCGTAAATCACAGGATGATCCACATTTCTGATGTGTTGCAAGTGCTCTCAGGACTACCCGGAAATTCCGTTCACAGACTGCGCTCTGCCTGGACGGATTCCAATGAGCACCTCCGATGAGCCAGGGGCCTCTCTAGGAGGCGCACACAAGGGTCCACTAAATGGGCCACATTCTAGTCAGTGGTGCCAGACATTTCACCTAACTCAGACCAAAAACTTCCTGGAGGAGGTAATGCTGGGACTAATTTGGGGAGAAAACAGATTAGGAAGCAGCGGAGGGGCAACGATGAATGGTGGGGTGAGGAGGTTGAAGGTGGGGGAACAGAAAGTAGTTCCAGAAATCAGCATTAGCATGGAAAACGGCCTGGAACTGTGAAGTATTATAAGCAGTCCTGACTGTATGTTCTGTATATCAATGAAATAGAAGACGCTGTCTGTTCTCACGCTGCTTACAATCTTCTCAAGCAGACAAGGTGGCTGCACAAGACAGACCTGCACAGCTGAGGAAACCTAAATACCAAACGGCACAGCTCCAACTGCGTACTGAGGAGCCCATACAATTGGCATTTGCTATTTCCACTGTTCACCAGTGACCCTCAGCATCATCTGCCCTGTTCCTGAGACAAGAAGCTGACTCTTGGCCACTCCGGGCGGGTGCTGGGAGGAACCCCCAGCTAGTGGTAGAACCTGCCAGGCCTCTAGGTCATACCTGCAGAGCGCTTGGTGGTTCTCTGCGATGCCCCAAGCACGAAATCAGCACGCTGAAGCATCTCTGCTTATGGCGGATGGACAAGAAACAGCTGCACGTTGTCCTGCAAATTCCCTGCTCACGTTGCGCCTCACTTTTCTGTGAGGATAGGAGCTCTTTTCTGTTATTGAAGGGTACTTTTGGTTTTGAAGAGACATTCTTATTTATATTTCACCTTTAACGCTGCATCAATTCAATGTTCTTTTTCACACTCTCCCTTTTCCTCCTGGCTGGACTGATGGTTTCATGGCTTGACAGAGACTTCTCTTGCTTGCCTTTTCTGTGGGCTAGCTCTTCTGATGTGGTGAAGGAGGGAGGAAAAGGGAGACCGCAGAGCTCTGTTTCCCTGACTGAGTAAGGCTTCGAAATCTCTCTCTGGCTGGTCACAACTGTCCCTGGGGCTTTATAGGTAAGGTGACCAACCGTCCTCCTTTTGGAAGTTCTGTCCTCCCTCAAAAAGTGTCCTCTTAGATATCCTCCTTTTCAATATGTAATACTAGATGTCCTCCTTTTCTTTTCTTTCTTTTTTTTTTTGGTTCTGCAATAGATTTTTTTTTTTTTTTTTTTTTTTTTTTTTTTTTTTTTTTTTTTTTTTATTGTTAAATTTATTGGGGTGACACTGATTGGTAACAATTAGATAGTTTCCGGATGTACAAGTCCATATCACATCACCTATGCTTCGTATTATGTGCCCACCACCCAGAATCAGCTGTCCTCCTTTTCATTGGAAAAAAGTTGTTCACCTTATTTATGGGGAAAGATGGTGGGTTCCATATGCCCCACCGGTAAGGGGATTCATATCGAACAGCTCCCTCAACGTTTAGTAATTTGTTATGGGCTGAATTGTACCCCTCCCCCAAATTTATATGTTGAAGTCCTAACCCCCCAGTACCTCAAATGTGACTGCATTTGGAGATACCGTATTTTCCGGCGTATAAGACGACCGGGCGTATAAGACGACCCCCTAATTTTACAGTTAAAACATAGGTTTAGGCCTATATTCGCTGTATAAGACTACAGCCTCGGAAGTGAGGGGTAGTCTTATACAGCGAATATAGGCCTAAACCTATGTTTTAACTGTAAAATTAGGGGTCGTCTTATACGCCCGGTCGTCTTATACGCCGGAAAATACGGTACATCCTTTAGAAGGTGATTAAGTTCAGTGAGGTCATATGGGTGGGCCCAATCCAATGTGACTGTTTTCTTTATAAGAAGAGGAGCTTAGGACACAGACATACACATAGGCCAAGGGGCAACCACGTGAGGATACTGAGAAGGCAGCCATCTACAAGCCAAGGAGAGAGGCCTCGCAATAAATCAAACCTGCCAGCATCTGGAATTTGGACTTCTAGCCTCTGGCGTGCTGCCTTTCTCTTTGAGCCCCTTGTTGTTTGTGCTGCCTTGTTATGGCAGTCCCAGTAAATTACTGCAGACTAGGCATCAAGACTAGGAGTTTAGCTTCAGTTTCTGGCTTCCATGAGTGACTGAGCTTTTAAGAAATCCTTGTTGAGGACTTCAGAATTCCCCGGGGCATTGCTCTGGGTCTCAGGTACACTGTGGTAACAGGACCCATATGGGCTGTGCTCTAAAGGAGCTTACAGGGGAGCATGGGGGTGGGGAGAAGGGTGGAATGGAGACAGACAGGGCAGTGTCAGCTTCTGATGGAGACATTTGTACAGGGTGATACGAGCCAGTAGGAACATGGGGCTACTGTCCACGGGGTGGGCAGAGAAGGCTTGTCTTTGGAGGTAACATTTCGGCTGAATTCTGGATCACCAGCTAGAGGCAGACCTGTAAAAATCTGGGGCCAGCACGTTCAGGCCCAGTCGGCAGCTGGAGCAGAGGCAGGAAAAGGCTGGGGACAGATGAGGAACACAACGAAGACAGAGTAAGGGGTAGAGCTCAAGGAGATGGGGACAGAGGCAGAGAGGGACAGGTCATCTCAGTGTCTAGACAAAGAGAGCAGTTTGGGTTTTATTCCAAGTGTGATGAAGAGCCATTAGAGGCTGTAAGCAGGAAAGTGATGTGCTCAGACTTTGTGTTTGGAAGGACTGCAGTTTAGCTCTTAAGCTGCCTGAGGCAAAGGCAGAAGTAGGGGCTGGGTAGGAGGCTCCTGTGAGAGAGGCTGCAGTGCCTCTCCCTGCTCTGTGTCTTTGTCTTCACACGGCACTCTCCCTCTGTGTGTCAGTGTCCAATGTCCTCTTTTATAAGGACACAGTCATACTGGATGAAAGCTCACTGATGACTTCATTTTACCTTGATTATCTTATAAAGAACCTGTTTCCAAATAAAACCCCACATTCTGAGGTACTGGGGGTTAGGGCTTCAAAATGTGATTTTGGAGGGACACAATTCAACATGAGCAAGGAGTCAAAAAGACGGAAGATACTATGTTGATGAGAATGGTCACATTAAGATTACTAAAAAGAAGAGGCAGAAGAGAGAAAGAAGACTTGCAGGATCAAAGTCCTTGTGAAGATGAGAGGAGAAGGAATGTAGGGGGCAAGTGGACAGCCTGTATGCAAGAAGAGCAGGGACAGCCCAGTCATTTAGACTAGCAGGAAGACGGTGAACAGACACAGGTGGGTGGGTAAATTAGGCTCAACCACCTATTTATTTATTCAGCAAATACATACTGAGTGGCTACAATATGCCAGGTATTGTTCAACGCTTTGAGGATACAGTAATGAAAAAAACAGACAAAAAGCCCCAGCTTCTTGGAATGCGCATTGCAGTGGAAGAAGATAGATAATAAACAAGATAAATGAGTGCATCTATTATGTAAAGTAATAATAAATGCTAAGGAAAAAAATAAAACAATACATGGGAATATAAAATGTTGTGTAGGTTGATAGTTTAACTAGGGTAGGCAGAAAAAGTAGATTTTGAGGAAAAGCCTGAAGAAAGTAAAAAAGCTATCCATGGATTTGTCTTGGGGAAAAAATGTTCCAGACAGCAGGAATAGTAAGTACAAGGGCCATAGATAAGACCTACAGCTAACATCATATGTAATGGTGAAAGACTAAATGCTCTCCCTCCAAGATCCGGAAAAAAGCAAGGATGTCTCCTCTCACCACTTCTATTCAACATTATACTGGAAGTCCTAGCCAGTCAAATAAGGCAAGCGAAGAAAAAAAACGCGTAAGATTAGAATGAAAAATAAAAACGTTCTTGATGGATACTGGGATAGCTCAGTGATTGAGCGCTTGCCTCGCGATTACAAGGTCCAGAGTCCAGTTCCTGGCCCGGCCTGTGCAAACCCATGTACTGAACTGTGACACACCTGGTAGCTCCTGAAGGCAAGCGTTCTTGCCTCCCATGCGGGAGGCCCCAGTTTGTTTCCCGCCCCATGTGGCCCCACATCCACCTGTGTGGAAGGAAACCATGTCACAACTGATGATGTACAACTATGGAGACTGCTCTAATAACTGCCCCATTCTCTCTCTCTCACCTTCCCTCAAAACAATAGAAAGTACAATAAAATATTGTATTTACAGAGAACATGACTATGTAGAAAATCTCAAGGAACCTACAAAACCAAATCCAAACCAAGTAAAATTCCTAGAACTAGCAAGTGAATTTAGCAAGGTTGTGGGAGACATGGTCAACCCACAAAAAGCAATGGTATTTCTATATACAGTGCTAACATTGAACAACTGAAAAACAAAATTAAAAAAAAAATTATACTAGTTCTAAATATTGAAATACTTAAGGCAAAAATCTAGCAAAACATGTGCAGGATCTGCATGCTGAAAACAAAATGCTGATTAAAGAAATCAAAGAGGATCTATATTAATAGATATACAGTGTTCATAGACTGAAAGACTCAAAGCAATAAAGGTTTCAATTCTTCCCAAATTGATCTACAGATTTGCAATTTTAATCAAAGTCCCAGCAGGTTTTTGTTTGTTTGTTTGTTTTGTTTTTAATAAATATAGACAAACTGTTTTTAAAATTTATAGTGAAATAACCAAACCAATTTTGAAAAAGAAGAGCCCACACAAATGTAACCAATTGTTTTTTGACACATGTAAAAGCAATTCAATGTTGAAAGAATAGTCATTTCAATAAATGATTTTGGAACAACTGGGCACACTTAAAAAAATAAATCTGTTTTACATCTTATACAAAAATTAACTCAAAATAAATGCTAGATCTAAATGTAAAATGTAAAAGTATTTATTGAGCACCTATGCACCTTCCACTCAGCCGCCTGCCATGGTTTTTCCATCTCGTTTCCCTCGCCCTGCTCTGAGTCCTTTCCTCCACATCCTATTTACTTAATATCCCACTTCCACCCACGTCTCCTTTCCAGTACTCTACACCTTGGCTTGGAATGCCTTATTACTCCCAGACTTGCTCAATTTCCTCTAATCTCCCACTCCATTTTTTTTTGTTTTTTTGTTTTTCTTTTAAAATCTCTACCAAGAAGCCTTCCTTAGTTAAAAAAACGCTTTCCCATGTTGCCCCATGGTATTTCCATGACTTTCCCTTCTATTTTTTTACTTGTACAGACACAGTGCTTACATTGCCCCATTGATTGATTTATATGCCTGTTTAGAACTTACATTTCTTGTGTGCATCTATTACACATTTCAGGATTTGGCAGTCTATCTGTCCCTGACTATTCTGGTTGGGACTTTCTTTTATTCCTTCTAGAAGCACCCACCCATAGCACCATATCTAGAAAGATGAAATTTACCTCATTATCTATTGACTGAGGTACACTTCCAAATCAAATAGGAAGAAGGGGCCTCTGTATGAGGAGGAACTGACTCACTAGGGCTCCTGGGCATGGTTAGCTCATTACAGCCTCCGTTTCAGGAAGAGCCGGTCACTGTCCATGTCTGGGACCCTGGAACTTTGTCATTTAGCATCAGTGCATTCTGCTAGGCTCATTTGTTGAACTGTCAAGATGGAGGAGCGGTCATAATGGAAAATGAAAACTCTGAGAGATGGTTACTAATGGGCATCCTCTTACAAACTTAATACAGTTAATTTTGGGAGTTACAGAATCAGGAATAATCAACAGTATTTTAGCAGTGAAAGTGTTATAATGTTTTGTAGATATAATGTGGGAGGTCATCTTGCTTCATTTCCCATCCAAATAAAAAGGAAAGTCAGTAGAAGTCAAGATAGAGAGACTCTACTATTGATATTTATTATAAATCAAATTCCAAGGGAGAGACCTGGGAGTCTTCAGACAAAGGAAGGCAATGGAGACAAAACTCAGTTCTAAATTCTGAAGCAAAACCAGACTTTCCGACTTAGACAATATTCCCTCTGGTTCTGCTCTTGTTTCTTCTGGTTTCTCCCAAGTTCCTAATGCCTTTAAAACCCCAAACTACTGTATGGAAGGCAGAATTCATGATTCAAAGACAGAAATAGGTTTTTCAAGTTCCTTTTGAAGCCTCTTCTCTTTCTGCCCCTGAGCCTTTTGAATTTTTCTCTAGTTTACTAGTAGCAAGTGGAACATTCCCCAAACAGGAAAATGTGCCATGAAACCTTGTTATAACTCCTTTCCTTTTACTGTTTTTCTACCTAGGTCATTCTAGGTCATTTCTACCTAGCTGGAAAAGTCCCGGCTGAAGGGTCACACATGAAATCTTCAGAAAATTTGCTATCAATTGGAAAAATTACAAAGAAAATTTTACCATGTCTGAAGTGGCCCATCTGCAGGCCAAAAACAATGCTCGTGTATAAGAGGGGAACAGAGAGAATCCATAGTGACTGCAGCTGCCCCTACTTAGTGGACTGACACTGAGTCCGATGGAATGACAGTGTGCCCCTTAGACAGAGTGACCTCCCCACCACATGCAGCTCCTGGTGGCGGGGAGAAGCTGATGACCCTGGGGCTCATGATCTCACACCCCATGTTTTTTAGCCTTTTCAGTGTTTGGGGATGTACAGTATGAACAGGAACAGGGAAATGCCAACTAGATTACTCTCTCTGATTTCATGTGATGGTTTTACACAAACACACACAGAGGTTCATTCTCTCGATCTTGATAAGAAATAAAACCAAAGACCAATACTTCTGTTTGATATCTACTAATGAAGGGATTGTTACCTGCCCAGAGAGAAAGGTGCCTTAAAAGGACAGGAGTGCATTTGAAAGCAAAAGACAGCCACTGTCTAGCTACCAGGAAACTTCAACTTAACTAGACAGGAAAGAAATTGAAGTTTCTCTTTGCATTTTAAGACTCCTTTATCTTTGGGGAGGGGAAGTATTATTATGAAATGGAATGCATGTGCAGAGAAATGTACAAAACATAAATGTCAGGCATAACAAGTAGTAAAGCAAACATCCATATAACCGCCCCCAAGACCAGGAGCCAGAGTTCTGCCAATATCTTATAGGAATCTCTCCTCTCAAAACTGATGAGTCTAGGGATGCCGGGATGGCTCGGCAGGTAGAGCACTCGCTTTGCAGCCCTGGGGTCTGAGGATTGAATCCTGGTACTGGCCCCAGCCCTTGAGGACCCGTGTGCTGAACTGTGGTGTGCTTCCCACGTGGGTGGGTGGGTGGGGGGCATTCAGTTCCTGCTGGGGCAAGCTTCCATGTAGGAGGCTCCCAGTTTGGCCCCCTGGCCTGGTTCCCACCCTGCGCAGCTCCGCGTCCACTTTTGTGGAATGAAACTATGTGGAAAAACGAATGACCTACAACTATAGACACTGCTCAGGGCCCTTCCCCTTCTCTCTCTCTCTCTGTCAAAAATAATAAAAATAAGTCTTTTTTTTTTTTTTTAAGTTGAGGAGTCTAATGCTAGACCTTTCTTTTTTTAAGTTTGGGCTAATAGGCTTCAAGGCTTCCCAAACCTTGGTCTTTTCCTTCCTTTTTGTAGTTCACCCACTAAAAGAAGTTTGTAAAATAATTGCCCATAATATCTAAGCTCACTAGACTAGTACCCCATCTAAGTATGTAAGGGCTTGAAGTAGAATAAGCAAAAATAAAAATGACCAAAAGAAAAAAAGGTTCTCATGCACTGAAAATATTCACATACTCTTTTCCAAAAGGCCAGGATGTGTGGGACCTTGCTCCCAGGCAAAATGCTGAGCTATACAGCCACGTCATCTCCATCAGGAGCACGTGCCTAAAACAAGTATTTGCAATTTCAGCAAAAACAACACAACCTTCTTCCGACCATTAAAGTTTTCCCTCCTTTAAAGACTGTAATAATAAAACCAAAAAATATAGAATATGAGTGTTTTAAAATTTAGAAACTGAATTAATATTCTGAACTCCGGCATTCTCTTTAGATCTGAGGTTTAAGGACAAATACTGTTATAAAGAGATAAGTTAGTACCTACTTCAAGACAGAAAGTGAAGCTACAAGAAAGTTTCAGTTGCTTTTGGGCAGTCATGTTATCTTTATCTCTATATTCCCCTTTGCTGCCTAAACATTGCCTTATTATTAGAAGCTATTTTATAAAGGTTTGTTGCTCAAAGACATTTTTACATGAATAATTTCAGAAAACAGAATCAAGCTTACTAGCTTTTATGTGTATTCATGGCTGCTTAATTATACTCAAAATGTAGAGACAATAAAGCTTAGGATTTCAAAAGACATTATTATGCATAATACACAACTCAGAAATATAAGGAAGCTTCTTAGGAAGACACATTTGTTTCTAGTCTACTTTCCACTTTAGTTTCTTCCAGGTGGTGTGTGATGTGCAGTTTCAAGGCAAGATTTAGAAGGAGTTAAAAGAGAGGGGGGAAGATCGTTCAGAGAAAAGAAAAGGAGAGGCTATCTCTTTGTTCCTGTTCCTTCCTGCTTTTAAGTGATCAGAAAGAACGGGAGGCTGGAGGTTGAGCCTGACGTCTTACATAGCGCCACCTAGCGGCCTAAATTATGAACTTATTTTGATTTTGCCAAAGGTTGAAAAATTGGAACTTCCAAAGTTGTGAACAGATTCTCGACAAGTCGTTACTTATATTTATAGGGGAGTATATATGTCAGCCAACAAGTCATTTGGATATATTTTGTATCAAAGAGTACATCTCCAATTAGTAATGGCCATGTCTTCACCTCTGCACAGCGTCATCTGATGAGTTTACACCTCAGTGTCTGGTAAGGGGTGACCCACTCTGCCCACTCCTGCCCAATCCCCCAGAAGCTGATAAGGAATCAAATCCTGGCTGTGCCCAGGGGATGTCTGGAGAAGAAGCTGGAGGGCAGGCTTCTGGTAGGCACCCTACTATTTCTGTTGAAAGGAGCATGTTTGAAGAAAGTGAAGGACTTGTTTTCAACTTTCCTTCCAGGTTAAGACAAAGCAAAGGTAGGCTGTGGCTTTTTTCTTAACCAACTTTTCATTCTTCAGCATGTTGCTAAGCATCAGACCCGCAGCCACTCTCTTTTAGCATGCAAAGGGCTCACGTTAGACCCAAGGGCTGAAGATTTCAGAGGGATGTGGGGAGAAAATTGTGAAAAATGATAAAGAGGTTGCACTCTCTCTTTTCTTGAAAGCATACCTGCATCTGTTTTCAGACATAGCCTCAGAAACATACAGCCCTTGAGAGGAGAACTGTGGGAAGATTAAGATTAATTCTGCTGCTCAGCCAAAGGCAGCAGAATCCCAGGTAAATAAAAGGAGTTTGACCCAATTAGAACCTATTTGGTGAAACATCAAAGCGCAGGAAGTTCCATTCTCTGGCCCTAGCTTCTTGCTTCCTGACATGAGGACTGACTGAGCAAGGCTGTGTGTGTAGGCCAGTGATGAACCTGTTCCAAGTTGGTTAGGAGAGTGGTAGGGTGTGGTCCATGGCTGGATTGGAAGTTTGACCATGTGACTTTGAGAACCCCATGATTGGATGAATTTGATTTACCATACTCCCTACACCTGAATTCATACATGAATAAAAATAATCTTCCTAATAATTTTAGGCAAACTGAAGCCACCCTAGAGTGTTTAGAATGAATTAATAACATATGTTTTTATAAATGGAGAAATGAAGAGGCAGGCAGAGAAAAAGTTAAGTCTAAGTGTTGATGTTATAGAAAGTGTGTGTGTGTGTGTGTGTGTGTGTGTACTGATGCTGTGTAATTAAATTGCAAAAAAAACAATCACTTTCTTTTGTTTTTGAACTTAGATGGATAGACCTTTATCCCTGCGTACGTTTCACAACATTAGTGCAGCCCTGGCAGTATTTAGAGACTGTCTGGAAAAGCTCCGCAGAGCTTGTAGAAGCATCAGGCCCAGGGCTATCAGGGTGGGGGTGGGAGAGTCCAAATACCTGTTTTGGTTAAAGGGATTGAGAAGAGTTGCTGAAGAAGCTTGTTTTCTGACGTTCTCAGGACTACAAACACATCAGCAGGGAGAGTATCTCTGTTTTTCTCAAGAACCCCAGAAGCATCATATAATACCTGCAACATAAAAAGCAAAACTCAAGTTAGTCAATATAGTCCATCATTGGTGACACTGGCAAGTTGTCTGAGGTCAGTTGTTAATTCACCTCCTTATAGAATTCATCTTGACACAGCCGTAACTTTAAAGGCAGAGCAACAGATAAAAGAAAATTTGTAAATTTTAAAAAAGGATTTCTTATTTGAGAGGAGGTGTGTGAGAGAGAAAAGCGGGGAGGGCCCAGAGCAGTCTCCATAGTCATATATCATTAGCTGTGACATAGTTTCATTCCACTGAGGTGGACGTGGGGCCGCATGGGCGGGAACCCAAGTGGGGACCTCCCACATGGGAGGTGAGAACCTTTACTGCTGAGCCTTCCTGGCAGGTACCAGTCGCATGTGCCACAATTCAGCAGATGGGTTGGTACAGGCCGGGGCTGGGACTCGATCCCAGGACCTTGTGGTTGTGAGGCAAGTGCTCAACCTGTTGAGCTATCTTGGCATCCTGAAAATTTGTAATTTGATAGACCAGTTTACCTTAACTTCTTGTTCCATTGCTCTTTGAAGAAAAGAGTTATATCAAAGATATATCATATCAGAATAACTATTCAAATATACTAGGCACTGACTATATGTGAAGCGGCCATCCTATGAGATAAACACTATTATTATCTCCATTTTCCTGGTGGGCGAACAGAGGCATAGAGGCTGAATAATGTGCCGTGGATCGCACATTTTACAAGTGGTTGGCTCATGCTCATAACCCCCAGGGGACTGCACAAGGCACCTGAGTGTTTGCTCAGGGCTCCTGAGAGGCCACAGGGAGAGGGGGTCCGGGTCAGAGAAACAGTGCTGCGGGGCAAATGAATTCTGGAAAGGACACAGCGTCAAAAGAAAAGGATCCCTTTTCCCTTTAAAACTAAGAAAGAAGAGGGAGAAAGAGGGAAGAAGAGAGGTGTGTAGGAAATAGGAGTTAAAGGACAGAGAGATGAAAAAAGAGGTGTGATGATGAGGACAGGAATGGGAGGCAGATTTGCATATTGCAGAGGCGAAGGATAAGGAGTCAAGCATCAGTACTAAAGTAAATGCAGCATTTCAGGGCAAACATTAGATTGCAATTTCTAACAGAGACCCAAAACAGATCCTATCATGTAGTATGTAGAGAGAAAAATAATCCTGCTTTACTTGTGAAGGGGTTCAGAATAAGTCTCTCCAAAATAGCACACTCTGGGGGAAGCCGGGATGGCTCAGCAGGTTAAACGCTCACTTTGCAGCCCTGGAGACCGAGGATCGAATCCCGGCCCCGGCCCGTGTGGAACCATATGCTGAACTGGGGTGTGGCCCCAGTTCAGTTCTTGCCGGGGCCTATGTGGGAGGCTCCCGGCCCAGTTCCTGCCCTGTGCAGCCCTGTGCCCACCTGTGGAGTGAAACTATATGGAACACTAATGCTGTCAACTATGGAGACTGCTCTGGGCCCTCCCCCTTCTCTCTGTCTCTCTCTGTCAAAAAATAATAAAAATAAATCTACAAAATATGACACTCTGGCATAAAGATTATTTTGAGCTAAAAGCAATCAAAACCCAGAGGATTCAGAAAAAGCTCTTTACCTCCCACCTGAATTTACATTGCAAGGAGGCCTGTACCAGGAAGAGAGCTATTCCCAGAGATTCCTTTCGTACCCAAGAGGCATACCTGCACAACAGGGCCAACTTGCATTTTCTAGACATCTCCTCTGCCTTCCTGGGAGTGGCCCTCCTTCACCCTGTACCCCGGGCCCCTAGCCCTTTCCTTAGCTCAGAATGATATTACAGAAGCTGCAGTTGCCCTGTGACTCTCATATTCTTAGAGGGCCTTGAACGTGTGTAACGACATTTCTCCTGTTAATTGGTCTTATGTCAATTTAATGATTAGATCACACAAAGACCCTAGAAGGAAAGAAGGGAAATGTTTCTCCACCCTTTCATTTGTATTAGATTGTTTTTCAACCAACCTCCAGTTAGGCAAAATGTATGTCCATGTCATGATATGAATTTGAAAAATAATTCCAATACATCTCAAATCATCAATATAATTCAAAATGCCCTTTACTGAACTCCTACATGGTTTCTGGACCCAGGCCCTCTGCAGATCCCCATTGGAACCAATTAGTCATTCTTCTTTTTCTTTCTTTTTTTTTTATTGTTATATTTAATGGGGTGACATTGATTGGTAACAATTAGACAGTTTCCGGATGTACAATTAGCTATTATTCAAATGGCTCCTTTGAGAGGGACTCAAGCGGCTTGTTGTTGTCTATGGGACTAGAGAATTTCCTGAATCCATCACTAATCTGCTTCAGGAACTTGAAACGGAGATTGGGGCATAAGCTATGGAAAGTAGAAATTTCAGTTAATGTTGTAAAATCTTAGCACCTGGAAGATGAAGTGAAAAACTTATTTTCCTTTTCATCTAGATATTTTGGTGCCCTGTAGACATCTAAAGTGCTAAGAACTAAGCCCCACTGTGACATGAACCCTCCTCTGTTACCTACACATCTCCAAATGACTTTGAAATGTGAACATTCACCGCTAAACACTGTGAGAGCTATAATATGTTTTCTCTCTGGAGAGCTGTCACTTCTAGGCCAAACCTCAGGTGAGAAGCAGATGGCAGTTCTGCCAGCCACCCCAGCGAGAAATTGCTTCTTGGCCAGGGGCAACTTTCTGTGAGCGGCATCACTGAGAAAGTTAGGGAATTATGATTAGGTGTTCAAGAAGAAGCAAAAGGAGAAAGAAATCTGGAAGCAATTTCGTGAGTGGCAGAGACAGGGTGATACGGACAGTTTCCCCTGGTAAAATCCAGGATTAATAACTCACACTTGTCTCACCTTTCCAGCGTAGTGCTGAATGCCAAAGCACAGCTCCACGCCTTTGGGTCTCCAGAAGTATTTGCACCGTAGATTATCTTCAAATTTATCTGTGTGGGTTTCACGTTTAGAAAGTACAATGTGAATATTTTGCTCTTTCAAACAAAAACACGACCCTTGAACCACGAGCAACCCAGAATAAGGGGCTTCAGAGTGACCTGATACTATCATTGCATACACCACGGCGGAGAAAGATCCCCCAGAAGGTGGGCCTTGCCGCCAAAGCACTCGTTTAGTCATTTGACCTTGTTTTTAGCATCAGGCTGTGTACCCTGAGATCTCATGTTCTGTTCTAAGGACTCCTAGCATGGACACTGATGACACCAGAAGGCTGGCCAATCAACTTTAGAATCATGAAAATATCCCACGGAAGGCAAACAACCCTGGTTTAAACTCACTGGGGCAACTTGTGACAATTTTATAGATAAAAGGAAACCAATGAGGGTGACAATCTCACTCCTAGAAGTGAATCTCTCCTACAAATCAATATTCCATTCAGGAAAAAGGTTTGAAACTCTCTGTTCTCCCTCAACAATTTTGCTATTGTCGTGACTGACGCCTACTCTCTGTGAGGGCCAGAGCTAAGTCCTAAAGGGGTGCAAGGACTAGAGCTTTGTTGCCCCACACCCCTCACAGTCTCAGTGAGGGACAGATAGGAGGAGGTCAAGAGGAACAGGGATAACGTATAGAGGGCTTTTAATGCCAGGAGGAGGTGTTTTATCATCATCTCATAGACAACTAATGAAAATGCATCTTTAGAAAGACTAACTTAGCAAGGCTGTGTAGGATGGAGGATGAGCCTAGAAGCTGAAAGACCAGAAGGGACTTCCGTACAAACTTGGACTAGAGGTGGATGGGCAGTCTAGGTAGTGATTTGAGAGCGAGGTATGACATGGGGGGGGGGGGGTAAGAAAGAAGGGGGTATAAAAATGATACTGACATAGGGTAATGGTATTTCCATGTTCAGATATAGGACAGTGAAAAGGGTTTGAGAGACGGTGATGGGTTTGCTTTAAGGATAGATAACAAATTCTACCAGGATATTTGCTGAAGATTTCAATTCATTAAAAGCAGGGTCTATACTTTCACAATCCCACTGGGTGGCCAAAACACACCAGATAGATCCATTCAACCATACTCATTTGATGACCTGAGCCAAGTTCTCTTCTGAGCACATATGTCTTTTCCAAAAGGTACCTACCCACCAGGGTCTGATCAGTTGCTTGGGGAAACCGACTTTCCTCGTCCAAAAGTGCCAGCAGCCCCAGGGGTTTCTGCAGGAACATATCCAGGAGCGGCCGGTTGTCCTCATATTCCACCGGCGCGGCCTCGATGCCCTCGTTGTGATATTCCATCTGGAAGGTAACAGAATGTGTCTCTGTGCAGCCCCCAGCTGGCCTGCGTACCATCAGGCCGCTCTGGCATGCACTCTGTGTCTGGCAACACTGAAACCATGTGGGACACAGGGTGTGTTCTATGTAAAGCACCCTTCCTGTGTCTAGCACTGGTGAAGCTTGGGGTTAAGTCTGACCCACGGGTGGCTTGTGGGAGGTGCTGATGCGGGCAAAGGAAGGGATGCCTCTGTCTCCCAAACACTGACTTGGTAATAATTTAGAAACTGGCATAGAAAGGAAGGGAAATGGAAAAAGTTTTATTTTGGTGACAAGTATGGCTTAAACCAGGAAGAAAACAGTCTTTGATCTTTTGCAAAGAATCCTGCAAGGGAATCATCTTGAACTAAAAACTAGCAACACTTCAGATTCCTGTGGGGAATAAAGGGAGGGAACCTGGATGGAAACAAGGATGAGTTTTGTGCAGGGTGAGTGGGGAGAGCAGTATGATACAGATACATCTAGCTCCAGTGATAAAATGGATACTGGCATTTTTACTACACATCTTTGTGTTTATCTAATCACATTATAGTTTGTGTGTCCTCACTTTGGCATTAAAACAAGGGGGCTGGGACAGAATGTTTTATTATTGCAACTACTTCACATGGATAGAGTCTTGGGGTTGGGTTATGGGTTGGGGTGGAGGAGAAGGGCCCCTAACCTTTGGGTCCAACTAGTATCACACCCTGTTTTATTTATCATTAAATTTCTAGGGGTAAGATGTTCACTTTGACAAAACCAAGAGCATATCTACTCTTCCCCAGAGACACCCCTCTAGTTCCTGTGGGATCTAGTGAGCAGGAGATGGGAGAGGGGGACAACCAGTAGGAGAGTAAAGAACAATAAGGACCTGTATCCTGAATTTTAGATCACCCTGTGTCATTTTAGACAGGATCATAGATACTTTTAGTTAAACAAAGTAGGAGAGAATATAGCATTTTGAGAAATGCACATGAAACAGTTTGGAAGCAACATTTAAATAACAATTGGCTTGTCACCAGCTCCATTCAAGGGAGGAAATGTACCTTTCCACAGATATCAAGACCTCTTTTTTTCAGACTAAATTCAGACTTGATTTATTTTGACAGGACAGCCTCACCAGTGTTTTTTATTTTTTTCTTTAGAGTCTTTTATCTGTTAGCCTGACTAACAGGGTTTCTGCTTCAATTTGCGGGCAGCTTAGAGACAACTCCCCCACCCCCATCATGTTCAGTGACTTCAGAGTTCATGATTACCTGCTCAAGAGCAAAAACATGCTGATTAAAATAGTACTGGATTTGTTCATTGGCGATATTTATGCAGAGCTGCTCAAAAGAATTTCTCTGAAAGTTCTCGAATCCAAAAATATCCAAGATCCCCACATTCATCCGATCATCTGCACTGCTGCATGAGAGAGAATAAAACCTCTTAGGGAAGGAAGCATTCACCTCAGGCTGGTGAGGGTATACGTGCCTGTGTATTTATCGATTCACGTATTCACTCATGGAAAGCAGCATCCTGCAGCCGCTAAGGGAGAGACAGTTTATGTCTTAAACCATTTGTTCCCTTAGTCTTTCAACAGTATCCCCAACTTTTTGTTTGTGATTTAAGCAGTAGAATCTTTAAACATCTCACACAGAAGCTCCCTATAAAAAGAGATTAAAAGAGGAACCACCCTGTTTGAATGGGCTGGAGCTGCTGCTCATTCATTCTTCCACCTTCCCACCCACAAAGCTAAGCTGGAAGAACGCTCTTCGGGATTTGATGTCAGCTCCCCCACAATGCAGAAAGCATGAACGCTTAGGAAGGAAAAAAGTAGTGACGGTGGTAGTAATAATAATGTAAGATACTGTGCTTTAAAACTTTCCATAGAATGTCTCAGTTAATTCTAAAGCAATACTATGAGGAGGACATTATTATCCTCATTCTACAGATAAGAAAACTGTGACTTAGAACATACAGCTGATTAAGCTGTGAAATTCTGTTGTGAGTCCAGTTAGCCCCACTCCCAGCCCAGCTGGTGCTCTTAAACACTGCACTGCGCTAGCTCTGTCAGTTATGCATCTCTCAGGTATAAACACTCTGGCTCTCCTTGATCACAGTGCAATTTTTCAAGAGAAAACCTGAGAGCTTTGCTGCCCAACCGCTTCCTCTTGCAAACTCTGAGAGACACTGAGGTAGATGCCCGCCCTCCTGAGGCCTCCGCTGCTCCAGGGAACTCGCCATATGTTCTTGTCTGGCTGCAGGAGAGTATTGATGCGATTTACAATCCAGCTGAAGAGCCTCCCATACAGGGCTTTGGACATGGCATCTCGGACGTCTGCAGCCCTGTCCACGGTGTTGGCTCGGATGATGGTCTCTCCTCGGGTGACCACACAGTGTGAAGTAAGGGCCTCCTGGAGCTCTTCGGGACTGATGCAGAGGACCGAGGCAGCTGGAACACAGGTAAGGATGACACTGGAGAATATGGGCATCCAGCCACCCATTCACACTCAGCCAGCCAGCATTTACTCAACGTCAACTATGGGCCAGGCTCTATCCTCGGAGCTTCTCACAGGTGGGTACTAGATAGAGGGGGATCAACTGAATCGATTATATAGATGTCTAACACTATGCTGTGCACCTGAAACTAATATCAAACAATACTGAATGTCAAAAAGAAAGTAAAAAATAAAGACACCATCAGCATTAAAAAAATAAAAGTCAAAGATAAACAAGCCAGGTTCCTAAAACCAAGAAGCATCCAGAAGGACACAAGTATCTTCCAAACTGTTCTGAAGGCTCGTCACAGGTATTAGATAAAAAAGAAGTGCGGGGGATGGTCAGAGGTGGCTTTGGACAAGTCGGTTGGAGCAATTTCTGGCGACTATATCTCCTCTTAGAGAGCTCACCAAGCATATTAGTATATTAAAGACCCTAAAATGTACCACAACTTAACACAAAAGGTGAGCACTTTATTTAAATGTTTTAAACTCGGGCTTCTCATTCCTTGTGCTACCATTACAACTTGTGAAACTAAAAATAAGTGGGTGCTTGCTTTCTCCCTGGCAGATACTGATTCAGTGAATTTACCGAGGGGTCCAACTTTCTGTATTATTGTTAAAAACTTGTAGATGATTTTCAAAAGCCAGTGTTGAGAAGCATTGCCCAAAGTGACCCGCCATGGCATTTTTTTTTCCCTGCAGAACACCTATTGCAGCTTAAGGAAAGAACACGTGTTCTACAAGACATCCTTTGGGGAACACTGGTTTGTGAAAACACTCTGAGCAAGCAGAAGACCCAGCAACAGCTGTGCTACATTTCAGAGTCTTGAGAAACTAGCAGAGTGAAAGAAAGCTGGACCTTAGCAGCACAGTGCACAGGCATCAAATAATTACCATTTTCCAGAGCTTCAGCATTGGGCACCTCACTTTTATCCGTTTGATGCTGAGAGGAAATAGCTGCAAACTCAATGTTTCCAATATTCAAAATCCCAGCCAAAATCCTGTACACTGAGTGCACCTCCTGGAAAGGACATCAAGAGCCATGTTGAAGATACTTGCCCATAAAACCAGCAAAGCGCTTA
Source organism: Craseonycteris thonglongyai (assembly GCA_004027555.1). Taxonomy (NCBI): domain Eukaryota; kingdom Metazoa; phylum Chordata; class Mammalia; order Chiroptera; family Craseonycteridae; genus Craseonycteris; species Craseonycteris thonglongyai. The sequence goes on from PVKE010001778.1 coordinate 74,004, forward strand.
GCAAAGTGACAGTTGTCACCCAAGTGCACCCGTCCCCTTTTCCTGGGCACACACACATATTTCTGAATCTCCCTTGCAGTTAGGCGTGGCCATGTGACTGAATTCCTAACAAAGGAGCAAGTGGAATGATGTGGGCCACTTTGGGGCCTGGCCTACGGAAGTCAGCATGTCTCCTCCTTGCCTTCCTCCCCATTATTATTGCTGGTGGGAACTCCCAGCAGCCCCGCCTCAGCCAAGCCATTCATTAGGTTGCCTGAGACCAATGTTTGCATGGAATGGAGCTGTTCTGCAACTTGAACCTCTTACCTTGAAATGCTAACATAAGAAAGAACTGATCTTCCTTGTTCTTTAAGCCACTTTTATCCATGTGCCCTAATTATAATAATACCAGCTCCCAAATCCAGGTATGGTTATTTCTTCAGAGTAAAGTAGAGATGTTTCCGTAACAGATTCTGGCAATGTTTTTTATGAAACAGTTGGCAGGGCATTTCATTGATGGTTCACTAAAACATTTTTGAAGTTAAGTGATGGAGTATCTAGTTATGAATGAGATCAGGAAATATTTTGAAAGATTCACTCACTAGAACTTATCTGAGACATTGTGATATAATAAGAAATGTTGTGTTTGGTCTTCATACCAATTTCTGGCACAAACACCTCTAAAACCCTTGGAACTTTTCTGAGTGATGGGGATAAAAGGAGTGTCCTTTGTTATTCATAATAAGCTCCATCCAACACCTGAGTTTGTGTTGATGAGGAGACCCTTGGAGGGTGGGAGCCGGTTTCCAGATAAAACAATCATGTGATTAAAGGGTTGGAATTTTTAGCCAAACCCTCAACCTCAAGGGAAAGAAGATGATTGAGGTAATCATCAACAGGCAATGATTTAACCAGTCATGTCTGCAATGGAGCCTCCATTAAAACCCCTCCCTAACTGATGAGGTTCGGAGCACTTCTGGGTTGGTGAGCACATGAAGGAGGTAAGAAGAAGTGGTCTCTCTCCCAATGCCTTGCTCTATGCATCCATTCCATTTGGCTGTTCTTGAGTTGTACTCTTTAGAATAGACCAGTAATAGTAAATAAACTGTTTTCCTGAGTTCTGTGGTCCTCCTAGCAAATGATTGCATCTGAAGAGGCAATTTGGGAACCTGAAATTTATAACCAGCCAGTCAGAAGTAGGAAAACTCCAGTTCTTGCAACTGGTGTTTAAAGTGGGGTGGTTTTAAGGGAAGCCGGGGTGGCTCAGTGGGTTAAGCGCTCACTTTGCAGCACTGGGGATGGAGGATCGAATCCTAGCCCCGGCCTGTGCGGAACCATATGCTGAACTGGGAGCTCTCTCAGTTCAGTTCTCTCTCTGTCTCTGTCTCTGTATCTCTCTCTCTCTCTCTCTCTGTCAAAAATAAAATAAATAAATAAAATATTAAAGTGGGGTGGTTTTGTGAGACTGAGCCCTCAGCTTGTGTGATCTGATGCTAACTCCAGGTGGACACTGTCACTGTCCAAGTTGAATTGAACTGTAGGAGAATTGGTACAGCAAAAAAACTCCACACATTTGGTGTCAGAAGTGTTATGAGTAAAAACAGTTCAGTCCTATTTTTATATTAAAGTTGAATGCATCAGTAGCATTAATGGTAAAAAAAATATGTTTATTTATTTAAACATTTGCATTTCCTGTAGGTGAAACAATGATACAGAGGGTGCCAAAAAAATATTTACACATTTTAAGAAAGGAAAAAACTGTATTAAAATTGTAATACTCAATATATACCAACAACAAAAGATGAATACAAGTCGCATTTGACTTCTGCAATTACAAGAGGTGCTCAAAGTGGTGACCATTAGTGTCCAGACACTTCTGATTATGGCAAACTACTGCTTCAGCAACACTGACCAAAGTGTCCACTTGTATCACTGTGCATGACATTTAAATTTACCATGTGACTCAAACTTATTGCGTACGGGAGCAAATTATTAGGCATGTTGGAGGTTCTGTTGCACACTCACGTGTCCCTTGTCATTGTGCTTCTACAATGTTCTCGAATTTCAAATAACACTTTAAAATGGTCTTGAGCTCCTCCAACAATAACCATGCTTCCACCATTTTCTTTGACTGCCATGCCTGTTGTGTGGTGACACTAGCATTGTTTTGATTAATGCCATCTTTTGAGCGAACATCATACTACACATTGCTATCATAATTCAATTCATCTTCAAAAAGTAATACATAGATAACATCTCTTAAAATGTGTGTGTGTGTGTGTGTGTGTGTGTGTGTGTGTATAGGCACCCCCAATAATATATAGGAAATTTCTGCATCTGACACTTATAAAGTATTTTTACCAAGAATACTCAGGTGGAGAACTTGATTTAGTATCATATATAGCAGCAAACTAATAGAAACTGTCATTAGACCATTGATAAAGCATTGTCCCTAAATTGAGCCTTCCTGAAAAACATTACTCAGTGAAGCCAAAAAACTGAACACAGACTATAATAGTGACATCTGCTGGATACATGATAATGTAAAAAAAAAAGGACTTAAAACTGGCCTCCTACTATAAATAATCTTCTTCAAACTTCTAAATCGAAGGCAAGATCTCATGCTTCTGATGTCCAGAATCACTGCTATAGTCACACAACTTAAGAGTGGCTAAGGAGAGCACCTACCAAATGAGTTTTCTGAGCCCAGTCTGGATTTAACATGACAGCACCTTTGGAAGGCTAATTTCTTCATAACAATTTTTTCTATTTTCATTTTATTTCAGAGCATCATGGGCCACAAAAAACTACCTCCGGCCCACAGGCCACCAGTTTGACACCCCTGATCTGGCTCAATACACTGAGAGGCTTGGAGAACACAACTAGAGAGCAGTGTGCCAGGGAGCCAGACCCCAGAGAGTAAAGTAGAGCTGGCAGTGTTTTCTACGCCTGTTGTTTCTCCAGTCAGTTATTTCAGGAGGTTATCTAAAACTCTCAGTATTCTTAAGGGAAAAAAATGTATTTCCTCTAATTAAAACACATACACACAGAGAGGAGGGCTATGTGCATGCACGCATGCGCGAGCGCGCGCACACACACACACACACACAACACACACACACACACATGTATGACAGTATAAGCCATGACACCTCCCACAATAAAGCTCCCAGGCATTTCACCACTGAGGAGATCATCCCCAAGGGAATGGTGGCTTTTGGCCCCTTGCTTCTCTGCTAATATTCTCTTCAGCACAATGCTCAGCTGTTTCCTCTTTTAAAGAGGAAAATTACCTATGACTTCAACAAAAACTTCGTCATTCAAACACTATGTGAATGATTGAGGTTAATGGTAGGTTGGGTCTTCTTCCCCAGAGAGAGTAACTAGAGAAGGGGTATTTAAATTAAGGTGACCCACCGTCCTCCTTTTGGAAGTTCTGTCCTCCCTCGAAAAGTGTCCTCCTAGATGTCCTCCTTTTCGACTTGTGTTCAGCTTTTATCCACAGAACTACCAGACATTAAAATAGACGACAATTGTCTATTTGAAGAAATTAGAAAACTGAATATTTATTTATATTCTGAAAAATTAGTCAAGTGGGAAAATGAACATGTTGAAGTTGATAAAAAATGGGTGGAAATATTCAACCATTTCAAAAATGCACATATACCATATGAATATGTACTTCTTCTAGTCCAATTTACATTGTGCTGCCCTGGCACTAACGCAGCAGTAGAAAGGGTATTTTTAATTGCTAATGATTTTTTTGACAACTGAAAAATCAAGACTGAATGTTGATACTTTAGCTGCAGCACTTGCTGTGAAATTCAATATGAAAAATAGTTCTTATACGGATATTTCAAATATTTTATTAGAAAATGACACATTAACAAAAAATATTCATTCAATCGAAAAATATCCATATTTAAATAATAATTAATCATAATACGCCTGCATTATCTATTTACTATATTATAATGCTTTCTGTTTAGTTATTGTTGCAAAGAATAAATTTTTTTATTTGCAATATTTGTTTCTTTAATTTATTTATGTCCTCCTTTTCATTGGAAAAAAGTTGGTCACCTTAATTTAATTCACCTCATTGATGAGGTATTAGCCTTACATGGCTCTCTATGCCACATTTCTAGGTTATTCCACTTGACTCCTTTAGTTCCACTTTGGGGTTGGTTAGTTCTTCCTTTCTGGCCTAAGAATCTACATCCACTCCTGTGTTCAGGTCAAAACAGCCCTCACAAACAGTCATAGTAGAGTTCAATCAGTAGTATGTCCATCTGTGGGAGTGTTCCTCTCTCCCCATAACTCTTTAATCAGATGTCTCTTCTTCCCTCCCCATAGCCAGCCTGGGGAGAATTTTTCTCCTTTCTCGCCTTGCTTGTTTTCTCATGCCTCATCTCCAGCTATGGAGCCTTTTCCAGGCACTCCTGCCTTTCCTACAGAATCTTGCTCTGCTGCTCTATTTTTTTCTTATCAGTCTCAAACTTTCTACATGGTAAAATGGAATCACCTCACTCAGGACAGGAAATATTACCAAAAAGACTAACAAACTCCTCCAGCTGGATTTCACAGTTCATTGCTGATGCATATGAATTCAATTTTACCACCAAGCAGCAAAACTGGGGAAGAAAATAGTTCTCCATCAAAGCGCCATGCAGAATGTCTGCTCTTTGTTTCTTCTGGCTCTCTCTTTCTCAGAAGACACTCCTTTCATTGATGTAAATAGTCTCTCAATAAAGTTGAGAGAATGGAAGGGTAAGAAGAACTGGGGTTGATTTTAGAAATCCCTCTCAGTCTCTCTTGATCTTGTTGTTTTTTTTAAATAAAATCTCTAGTTTTTCACCAGTTGTGCCCTAAGCACTGCAGTAGGCTTGGCTGAAGGCCCTGCTCCCTTACAAGCTCGATTCCAATACCTTTACTTGGTTCCCTTTTCATAGGCTCACAACATGTGTGTCTTAAAAGTCAATGATTGATTTTTAAAAAATTTTTTGGTATGTCAATCATACATCAATAAAGTGGTTTTAAAAAGTCAATGGTAAGTCCTACCATCATTCATTAAGACACTGGAAATCCCCAAGACCCCAATTTATATTTAACATATAACCCTCAATCTTTCTTTAGCAGTACTCCCCCATTTCATAATCAGTTTTGAAGAAAGGGGAAAATATATTGCCCTAATATCAAAGCCTTCTGCCTAACTTCTTCAAGGGATCTGTAGTCCATGTCCAACCTTGACCATCACATAGATAATCTACCCCCAAAGACTTCATGTAGTATTAAATATAAACAAACCTAGAACTCCATTTAATATTATGATAATCCACCTACCAGCGAGGCAAGTATAATAGTGAACAAAAATAGTATGGTTTTGGGGAAGCCGGGATGGCTCAGTGGGTTAAGCGCTCACTTTGCAGCCCCGGGGACCGAGGATCGAATCCCGGCCCCAGCCCGTGCGGACCCATATGCTGAACCCATATGGGAGTGCCCCCAGTTCAGTTCTCACCAGGGTGAGACCCTGGCCCAGTTCCTGCCCTGTGCAGCCCAGCGCCCACCTGTGGAATAAAGCTATGTGGAAAAACCAATGATGTACAACTATGGAGACTGTCCTGGGCCCTCCCCCTTCTCTCTATCTCTGTATCTTTCTCTCTCTCTCTCTCTGTCAAAAACAATAAAAATAAATCTTAAAAAAAAAAGTATTATGTTTTGACTCTAAAACTAGGAGTTGAAAAGCACTGATCTTCATAATGGGGCTTTAGGCATAGCCCCTCCAGCCTTAGTAAGGAACTGTTACTGTTATTGGAAGACTCCTTCTGTGAGAGAAGTTTCTTCACAATAAATTCAGGGTCAAGTGTTCTTTCAGCTATCTTTGGCTGGTGTCCCAGAATTAAAATTCATGTTCCTAAGTTCTCACTAAGGTTTGCTACTCATAATTTTGCTATGAGGTTTTGGGAAAAACTGAAGGAATTTCTGCAGAGAACTAATGACATTATGAGAAGAGACAGGGACCATAATTTTATTAAATCAACCAGTTCATTTAAACTGTCTAGGAATGTCCCTCAGAACAACATAAGAAAAGGTCTTATTATACCAGCTATTTGGTATCTGTTGCCTGACTACATTCAACTGAATCTTTCTGAATTTAGTCAAACTACTGTGAAGTTATAAACATAGAGTGAACTGAGTTAATTCAGCAAAACAGGCTGTCAACAGAGATATAGACAAAGATATAGACAAAGAATTTAGGGTCAGAGACAGAAGACGAGGCTGGGCCTTTTCCTAATCATTTCCAAGGTTATTAACTGATATAATTTTATTTATTTACAGTATGAATTAACATGGGATATGGTGAATATATGAGTACACACATATACATATAGTTACATTTTGGTTATTCATTTAGACCAGTCACAAATTAAAAATGTTTATCACCTTTTGTATTTCTTTCTTTTCATAGTTATTCATGCAGTCAGTCATTCATTCATTTCCCAAAGGGTTTCGAATGGCTTACTTCAAGAATACATAGCATATTTAATTTGTTTTGTTTATAACTTTATCTTAAAACAGCATCTGTTTTATTATTAGTTCTAGTACATTCCTATTATCAGAACAGCACCATTATATATACTTACTTTTAGAGCTAGGACCAACTTCTTCACAGTTTTCTATAACCATCATTGTACTCATTGAAAGCAAAATGTTATTAACCCCATGGCTGAGTTCTCTATTGTTCCTCTACCCTTTTAAAGAAATATGCCCCTATACACTTTGGCATGACCCAGATGACTTTAAATGGTTCTACTGCCATCTCTGCTCCACATCTTTGATAATAACCAGCTCTATAAATTAAAAAGCCTAAAGGTCCTTCAACAATGATGGAACCTGCTTAATTGCTCACCTCTAAGGAGCCAAGGAAAATATATTTCTATTTTTATTTGACCTTTGGGATTTTCCACTGTCTGTCAAAGTCTGTGGGAGGCCAACAGAGGAAATTAACAGATGGCTAGAAAGAAGAAAGGTATTATTATTATAACTAAAATCAGCCATGCTGGAGAGAAAAGGGCTGGCCAAACTCATTGGATGACAGAAGCAATCCTTTATCCAGAGTGGCTGTCCCAGGGCAACTCAGTAGGTGCTTGTAATCTAATCCCCTACAATTTAACACTCTCACCTACCTCCCAATCATTCACTGCCTTTGTTGGAAAAGCAAGAGAATCTGTATATTTGCAAAATTGATGGCATGAAGCCCAGAAAAACTATGACATAAATGTATCACAGAATAATATTTGAGAGCCTAGGGTTATAAATATTTTCTGTCAACTCTGGCATACATTTAATAGAGACAACCTGTATCTAGTATGATAAGAGTAGTACAGTACTTAGAGCTATAGTTAATAATGTGCCACTGTGTACCATGGAGAAGAAAGTGACTGCAAGACAGTTGAAAAGGTTTAAATTAATCTGTCTTAGTGCTCAAGGAACTACTTGCATTAATATATTTCTGTGGCTTGGGTGTAACCTGTGTATTTCTGTGCTCCTATTACATAATTCACTTTAATGGTGGAACAATCCCAACTCAGAAAAGGAAAGTCTCATTTTGGTGTTTGTTATCACAGTTGGGATAGTGATAGTGTGGGGAATTAACAACAACAATTCATAGACACAGGGCACTTACAATAGATGGCACTTGTACTTTAATGTTCATCTGCACATCTTGTTAAATGAAGATTCTGATTCAGCTGTTCTTGGTTGAACCTGAGATGAGAGTCTGAATTTCTAACAAGCTCTCAGGTGATGATGATGTTTCTGGTCCACAGGTCATACTTAGAGTAGTGAGACCTTATAACATGGCCAGTGTGGTATCTGAAAAGCAAGTATCCTGTCCCAAGTTAGAACATTCCTGTCTTCACTCACATTGATCCAAGAGTATTTTTTTCCTCTCCTACCAATCACTTACCTTCTCAGTGAACCCTATAATTCGGAAACAATGCTGAATTGTTTCAAATTGTCTTCTGTAAGACTCCTTGGAAGTTATGTCATGCATCACCCTTCCAGTTCCATCAGCTATGTACCTAAGTGGAGTATGATCAACAGAATTAGCAGTGACTTGGCAAATGGTACCTCAAACACCAGGGCATTGCTGGGCTCCTTCTTAGCAAGGACACTCCCTTACAGTCTGAGGCTGCAGCAGAATAATGATATACACAGTTGAGTAGCATAGCTACGGTTCAGTTTTGAAATTTCTAAAAATGCAAATACTGGCATGTAGTCCCTGCCTGGGTATTTCAGCTACAGAAACTATGAATGTCCAGTTAGGAAAACAGCTCCATTTATTTTCAAGTTTTCTCAATAGTTATATATTCATTAAAAATTAACAACTAGCTATGCCAGTATAGCTCAGCAGGTTGAGCGCTTGCCTTGCAACCATGAAGTCCAGGGATTGGATCCCAACCCTGGCCCATGTAAACCCATGTGCTAAACTGTGGCACAACTGATAACTTCTGAGGTGGCAGAGAAAGTTTTCACCTCCTATGTGGGAAGCTCTGCATTTGGTTCCTACCTCACAAAGCCCCACCTCCACCTGTGTGAAGTAAAACTATGTCACAACCAATGATGTACAACTATGGAGACTGCTCTGAGCCCTCCCTCTTCTTTCTCTCTCTCTCTCTCTCTCTCTCTCTCCTCTCTCTCCTTCTCTCAAACAATAAAATAAAATAAAATAAAATAAACTTTAAAAATAAATTAACAAATAAAATCCCCAACACTTACCTAGGAGGTTTATCCTCGGGTAGTCTGAACTCAGAAAGTTTCTTTTGGTGATAAAGACCAGCATAAACATAGTAAAATATATGAAAATTTTTTTCTCCCCTGGAAAAAAAGGGAGATAGGTGATGTTATTAAAAACATATCTGAGCTTCCACACTCCAAGTAATTCATATCATTTCCGTTCTGTGCAATATATCATTCTGTAGCAAATTTGAGTTTTCAGGGAATTGGATATGCTACATCCCAATTACAGAATAGTAATAGTGATAGGATTAGTATAGTAGCTGTCACAATGTCACATTATGAAGCACACTTATGTTTACTACATACAATAGGAGGTTTTAGAGAATGGAACGTTTATAGGTAAAAGCTCCGGTTATATATGTTTAGAAATCGTTCTCTTCCAGCCCGCATGACTATGCATCTATGCTATGTGCCTTCTGTTTGTAGTCCATGTTTCTTCAGAGACCGTGACATACAGCTTAGAGAGAGAAGCAAAACTCCTTCCTTAGAGGAACCAAAGACAGGAAGTGCTCATCAGTTGTACAGCAAAATTAAGGACTGGAATTGGTCTCCACTCTCGCCAACTTGTATTCTTTCAAAATGGCATGCATCAGCCCCCCTTGTCTCCTGATGTCCATCCTCTATTAGGCCACCCTGGCCAGGGTCCTCTCAGAGAGATGCTACTTCTAAGTGTGGTCTATGGACTGCTGTCACCTTATGACAAGGTAAGAAACTGGAAAGTGCATGTCTAGACATTTTATAACAAGTGACATTGCCATGACATCCAAGAGTATGACAATTTCTCTGATAATTCACTTCAATTATGTTTTACAGCGGTATCATTTCACAATGGATTATGAATTAATGTTTTTAAGAAACTAGTCCATCAACAAAGATAGTTTGAAAAGCCCTCCTCCAGATCCCTTTTGTTTCTCTTGAGGGGGACAGTTGCTTCTGTTGATGCCCGAGAATTCTGGCAAATCCTCACCTTGGCCAACTTAGCTCTATGGAAAGAAATCTTTTCTCCCTTCTTCTTGTTCCTGTTTGTGACATGGGCCCTACTCTTTTCTTCAGCTTCTCTTGGATATCCTAGTCTCATTGTGGTTATCAAAGCTCTTCTGATACATTCTTATTTCTGCCCTGTATTCTAGATGCCTCCATTTGCCATTTCACACTCATTTGTTCACTCAACTTGCAAATTTATTGAGCCCCAATCATGGCAGGCTCTGCACCAGGTACAAGGGACAAGGACTCAGAGGATTCATGTCCCCTGAATCTTCCCTTCTAGTGACAGAGTTAAATGAATTAGCGAGAATTCTTCTTTAAAGATTTATTTCATTGTTTTTTACAGAAAGAGAGAGAGAGAGAGAGAGAGAGAGAGAGGAGGGGGACATCCCAGAGAAGTCTCCATAGTTGTAGGTCATCAGTTTTTGACATGGTTTCATTCCTCACAGGTGGGCAGGGGCTATGCAGGGCGGGAGCCGGGCTGGGGGCCTCCTGCATGGGAAGCACACCCCAGTTCAGCATATAGGTCTGCACAGGCCAGGCCAGGATTTGATCCTTAGTCCCTAGGGCTGCAAAGAGAGTGCTTAACCCGCTGAGCCATCCCGGCTTCCCCAGCAAGGATTCTTATGATGAGGACTTTGAAAGAAACAAACAAAGGACTGAGATGAAGAATAACATTGGGGGATAAGGGCTACTTGCATTAAGTTAGGGGAAGAAATCTCTAAGGAAATCATACTTACGTCAAACTTTGAAGCATGAGAAGGGACCCCCTAAGGAGCTACAGAGAAAAGGGGGAAAGCATTTCAAAGAGAGGGAGCAGCACATACACAAAGGCTCAGAATGTAATACCCACATAGAACCAAAAGAGTGCTAGTGAGAAGGGGGTGGGCGGCTAGGCAGGGCCAGCCCACCCACAGCAGGACTTGCTAGGCCAGTAGTCAGCCATATGTGGATTTTATTGATTAAGCAATTAGAATTCTCTGAAGTGTTTTAAACTAGAGCTAGGGTGCACTGTTAAGTGTGTGACATGAACAGATTTGTGTTTAGAAAAATATACTCCAGTTGCAGGACCAAGACAGATTGTAAGAAGCCAAGATGAGTGCAGGGAGACTAATGAGGAGATCTAGATGAAAGAGTGAGTGGCTTGGATGGGGTAATAATGGCAGTGCTGATAGAGGACATGAGTAAGCCTAAAGACAGGCTCATGTTTTGGAGGAAGAACGAAAAGAGCATCCTCACTGAATAAGTGAGGGTGGGAAGGAAAAGCAACCTGGAGTCCATCCCTCAGGTTCTAACTTGATAATCTGGTGATACCATTCACTGAGGTACGAAAACTCTTATAGGGCTTTACGAATCAATATGCTGGGTATGACTGTCACTTGTTCTTTAACTTCTGGTAAATGGGCAGACTTTGGCTCATCCAGCTTGGTCTTATCTTCTTAAAAGATTTTTTTTTTTGCCAGTTACTTCTAGTTCTCAATTCTTCTGAGCTTTGCCTACTGACATCCATTCCTACCATAACTTCAACTTGATTTTCATCTGTGTATCAGGACTGTCTTGGTTTCGTTGCAATAACAAACATCCCAAGATCTTAGTATCTTCATTCAACAAAGACTTACTTCTGGCTCAGAGTACATCGATTGAGCACAAGCAGGGGAGGGGACCTGGAAAGAGGGTTGTGCTCATTGAGTCACTCATGGAGAAGCACTTCGCCAGAGCTCTGGAGGGTCTTTCCATTAAACACTCCTTTGCCAGATTTGGTCACATGACCATATCCAGCCACAGGGTACCAAGAAGGGCAATCCTATTATATGCCCAGAAGCGTCTAGAACCAGAAAGGTCAGGAGAAAATGGTATGCAAAGGACCAATTTTCTCCTTATCCAATGCCTTTAGTCTATCAGTGCTATCATATTGACTACATTTAATAATAATAATAAATTATGGCTTATTAGATATTTACTATATTTCAGATTTATATTTGGCATATCATATATCATCTCATTTAATTTTCACATCAGCTCTGTGAGGTCAGCTTTAGTATGACCTTTTTGCATATGAGGAAGGAAAGGTAAAGGATATTTATATTAATAACAGTATATACAATAAGTGACAAAGCTCTGATTGGAACTCTCTTCAATTATCTTTGTAAAAGACCACTTCACATTAGAACAAAAAACTGCAGTGTCCATCCTGTCAGAGATAGGTTCCTAAACTTTAAAATCACTCTAATTTGGGGAGAAAGAAATAACGGGCCTCATAAAAATTACTCAAGAAGGCACAGCGAAGTTGAAATTACTCTTACTCTATCCTTTTGTTCATTCATTTAATTTTTTTCATGTCAGTCTCTGTGAGAAAACTGCAAGTGTGTGATAGAAGATGATGCTTGGATTCTTTTTTTTTTTTTTTAAGATTTATTTTAGGGGATACTGGGATTGCTCAGCGGTTGAGTGCTTGCCCTGTAATTGTGAGGTCCGGAGTTCAATTCCCAGCCCTGGTCCTTGCAACCCCATATGCTGAATAGCAGTGCAAACGGCAACCAACCATAGAGATGGCTCTGTGGTGGAGGTTTTTGCCTCCCAGGCAGAAGGCCCCCTGTTTGGTTACTGCCCCATGCAGCCCCACCTCTACCTGTGTGGAATGAAACCATGTCACAACTAATGATGTACACCTATGGAGACTGCTCTGGGCCCTCCCCACTTTATCTCTCTTGCTCTCACCTTTTCTCAAACAATGAAAATAAAAGCTTTAAGAAAAAGATTTATTTTGTCCACAGTGTTTGGGTTCTTGACCCAGAAGGCCTGTGGATTCGATTTGCATACTATCTCTCAGATTTGTCAACTCCTGTCCAGCTCCATCTCTACTGCTGCCACTTTAGTCTTGGCCAACAACCTCTCATGTGGATTTGGCAACAACATTCTAACAGTCTCAACACATTACTTCTTCTCTTCTAATCCACTTACCCATTATAGCCAGAACAATAATTTCCAAATGCCAGTTGGGTTTTGTGACTTCCGTTTTTGAAAATGTTAAACTGCTGCCTATTGCCTTTAGAATAAGGTTCCTCAACCTGATTCTGGAGCCCTGCATAATCTGGTCTCAGTCTTATCTTGGCCTCTCTTTCCCTTCCTACTCCTTCCCCATCTCCTTGGCTAACTCCTAGGGATCCTTAGGTTTCAGATAAATATCTCATACACAGGAGCCTGTCTTCCTAGACTAGGTTATGTGCCCTACCTTTTTCTGTTTGACCTTCACAGCACCTTACATTGATTACTTCTGATACTTATCGTAACTGTTCTGCATTAAAAAAATTTTTTTAAGATGTATTGTTGGAGAGGAGAAAAGAGAGACAGACAGACAGAAGGGGGAAGGGCCTAGAGCAACCTCCACAGTTGTATATCATTAGTTGTGACAGAACTTTATTCCAACAGGTGGATGTGGGGCCACGCTGGGCGGGAATTAATACAGGGCATCCCAGGTGGGAGTTAGGAACCTTCGCCGCTGGGCCATCCTGGCAGTTACCAGTTGCATCACAGTTCAGCATATGGGTTTGCATAGGCCAGGACCAGGAGTCAAACCCTGGACCTTGGGATTGTGGGGCAAGTGCTCAACTGCTGAGCTATCTCAGCATCCCCTGCATTTAAATTTATTTTTGTTTGTTTATTCATTTGTTTAATGTCTACGATCCTTTCCCAGCCCTCCCTCAGCCCCCATCCACTCCAAGCTCCTTGTCGATTTTGTTTACTCTTGCAACTTCAGAAGGGAACACAGCACTGGAACACAGTGAGAATTCGACACATAACTGCTGAATAATGCATGACTAGAGCCACATTCCTAAGGAAGTATGGTGTTTTTCAATAGTAATAATAATAGGAAGAATGGCTAACTCTCTGATAACATGTACCATACCAGGCATTTTTTAAAGAAATTATATATAAACAAACTCATTAATCCTCACAGCAAACTCATGAGGTAGGCTCTAGTAGCATCTCCATTTCACAGATGAGGCACAGAGAGGTTAAGTGACACCCAAATTCACACAATAAGTGTCTGAGCCAACAACTTGAACGCAGAGCAGTCCATGATATTGATCACTGTTGCTATACAGCTCCGCTTAAAGCAAAATATCTTCTTTCAGTCCAGGGAATAATATTAACATGTAGAATATTCTGTGTGTTTTTTGTTTGTTTGTTTGTTTGTTTTTTAATAGACAAGTTCAATTTCAAGGGACTTAGTTTTTTGTTTTGTTTTTTTAAGCATCCACAATGTTGTTAAATTCTACCTGGTATAACCAACTCAGGAGAGACAGACATCCCAAAGTACTCTCACCCCAGGTCTTTGTTCTCTGCTTATAAACACGTTTCAGGTTAGAAATCTAAACTTAACCTTTGCTTAAATAATTCCCTGTTCCTGGGGAAATGGGGGTGAAGGGGACCATCCCAGCTATCAGGATGCTAAAAACAAGAGTGAAAATGGAGCAATTAAAATTCCCAAAGCCTCCTGGTCTGTATTGCAGAGAAAAACCAGAGTGATGGAACTACCTACACAGCCTGCTTTATAACTCTGGACTTTTCAAGGAGATATTCAGAGATTCTTGCCCCCATCACTGCTCCGGTTGGTGTAAACATCATTTCCAGATATTTTCCAAAACGGCTAGAATTGTCATTGATGGCGGTGCATGCATTTCCAAAGGCTTCCACCAAGGAGTTGACTTGCAGAATTTTCTCCCTCAAGGTCTGATTATTGGCCTGTACAGAACACAGAACAGTTATAAGGAGCCTCTAGAAACATTAATCTAGCAAATTTGCCTGGCACCCCCCCCACCCCACCCCCCACTCCTCCCCCCCACCCCCCACCACACACACACAGAATTCACATTATCCTTTTGGGAAGAATTCCTTTGGGGGAAATTAGCATTAACCACCAGCACTGTGTTTTCCGATGAGCAACTCCCTAGTGCACAGGCATCCAATGATGCTAGATTGGGTTATCAGTTTTTACGTCCACCCACACCTCACTTAAAATCCTCGACAGACAAAATGCCTAACCCATTTAGAAAAAAATTAAACAGAGAGACCCCATAACTTTTCTCCATCATCCATTATAATATTTATAAAACTCATCTGTAAAAAATTATTCCTTAGATATTTTCTTAGCCTCATAATACACCAATTCTGAGTATAAGTAACTGGTAGATCATTTTCAAAATCATTCCTTTAATGTCCATTTCACTAAGCTGAAAATTTTCATTTCTCTCAACTTTTGCTCAAAGATTTCTATTTTCCAATTCTTCGATCACCTCCATGGCTCTCCTTGATCCTGTTTCAAATGTTTAACTATTTTTATTACTTAATGGCTAAATGTTTCTATTACATTAAAAACATAAAAAAATAATTACCAATAGTTTAGTAAATTCATGCTGGCATGATTTCCCTCACCACACAAAAGAAAGATGGCATGCTGACATCTTAAGAGGACTAGTTGTCAGGAGGCAAGCACAATAAAGATGGAGTGTTTTTATGTAACCCTTAAAAACAACAACAACCAGTATTTCCATCACTTGTAAAATATGCAGCTACTCTGCAGAAACTTCTAGCCACAATACATAAAGCAGGAGTCAATACCTTTCCCAAGAAAGTCAAATGCTGAACAATCAGGTGGGCGCTTTCCGTCTTCCCAGAGCCACTTTCTCCACTGATGACAATGCACTGGCAGACAAAGGGGTGTAGGTAAAGCATTCAGAGCACAGTAGGCACCCTTTGTTCTCATATAACATCTACCACTGGACACCGTAATTTTTACTCCGCAATATTTCTTAGGGATCTTTCCTTTTCAGTACATCGGGAGCTTCTTCAACCTTTTCATAGCTGCCTGTTGCTCCACAGTGTAGATGTACCGCTGTCTATTTAACCAGTCTCATGTGGATGAGTTTTTTTTCCTTTTGTTATTACAAACAATATTACAACAAAACTCTCTACATAGGACACTGTATTTATATGTAGGTTCATTTGTTGAATAAGTTTTTAGAAATGGGGTTGTTATATCAAAAGGTAAATACATTTGTATAATATATTGAATAGGTAGTGCAAAATTGCTTTCCTAAGGACTGTAGCAATATGTGAAAGGGTCTATTCTATGCTTCTATAGCTTCACCAAATAGAGCATGTTGGATTTTTGCCAATCTGATAGGCAAACATGACATCTCAATGTTGTTTTAACTTGCATTTTTTTTATTATGAGTGAGGTTAAGCTGTTTTCATACATTTAAATTCATATTTTCTTTTTTTGTGACCATTATACATATCCTTTGCCTATTTTTTTGTTTGTTTGTTTGTTATTGTTTTTCTTTATCATTAGTTTCTAGGAGCTCTTCGTGCATAAAGGAGATTAGTGGTCAACAAACCCAAAGCAGGGACTTCACAGATCTCAGAAAATATGAGGGCTATCCAGAAAGTATATAGCCATGTAACCTTTCTCAATATATTGACAATGGCTGGATTTTTCCTGGACAGCGCTCGTATACACATAATAATTCTCTCATAAAATTTCCTCACCAAGTTAGACTATTTCCATTTTAAACAGAATAAAGACACAAAGAAAACATACATATTAAAACTAAAGGAAGAGTCAAAGGTTGGCTACATAGTCTCTGTGAATTGTAGGTCCAGAATGTTAAAACATATGAGTTAGCTTTGTGTTTAACTAGCATTGAGTATAAAGTTTTTTTCAGTCTTTACCCAATCTATCACAATTTCTCAGCAGCTAAACAGTGTGGTACATGATCACTGTCAACCTATGAGTAGTATTTCATATGAAAAGGACTGGACCATGAAAATATTGAGACCTTAATAGGAAGGAATTTTATTTGTCATTCTACATATTCTTTTTATTAATAATCATTGCCATATAATTAGGTTTATGTCAGTTTTATTTCTCATATTCATTGTAGAAATATCCTTATTACATTTCATCAGGGAAAATGAGTGCTCTTGATGTGAAAGTTTCCCATTTCTTGAAAAGGGTTTTCATGTTCACCTGCAATTCTGACTTTATCACCATTCCTATTCCACTGAGCTACTATTTCATTGCCTATTTTCTTGAGTCAGCACCGGCAATCAGAAAGGGGAAGTTTTCAGGAAGACAGAATACATCCTACTATGTGACTTGGTAAAAAAGAAAGGTGAGTTCTTACCTGGTCTTTGCTAAAAGTAACCATGCATTGGTAAGCAGCATCTGCTGATGCGAATATATGGGGGGGATTTGAGGCACGTTTTACCCCATGATAAAGTCTGGAAAACTGAAGAAAACAATAATTAATTTAAAGGATCTTTCCAAATGTTCCACTGGATATCCTCCTACTGCTCTAGTACCTGTTGCCCATGAAACCAAGGCTTTGCCACTTATTAGGGGAATTAGAACGCCAGGAAGGCTCTTGAGTACAGGCTCTGGAGTCTACAGTACTGAGTTCAAATCCCAGTTCTTCATTTACTGGCTTCATTAGCTGGTGCAAGGGAGTGAACTTCACTATGTTAAGTCTCTTAGTTCGCAAAATAGGCTTAATAATAGCACTTGTCTTAGGGTTGTGAGAAGTAAATGAGGTAACCCAGTGCCTAGCATGTAGAAAGCACTAAATGAATGTTAGCTATCTTTGTTACATCTTGCTTTAAAAAATTATTCCCAAAATATAAGAATTTTATCTGTGTTGCATTATTATCTGCCGTTTGGGGTATATACCCCTTGGGTGGCATAATTTTACTCCCACTTTTTTCTTCTTTTTATTTTCCCTTATGGTTTTTAATTTTCTATTAAGAAGCAACATGTTCTTAAAACATCCCTTACCTGAGGAGAGTATATGCTTAGATTCTGGAAGGGGTTTAAGGCAATTAAGATGTCTCCAACATATGTATAAATCAGCAAGTCCATATAACGCTTCTGCAACTGATGAATAATTGTAGCCTAAGAATAGGATAAATGGCATTGAGAGCAAACATTATTTCCAATCAACGAAGAGATTCTTATTCTCACAAGAATATTTTCCTCTAAAAGATGAAAGTCAATTTAAATCACATAGTGACCCTAATGATTCTAAATGCAGATATTTGCTTTCAAAGTAGAAAAAAATAGGAATATGCTGAAAGAATTAGACCAATCTGGGACTTTGCTAAAAGACACTGAATACCCAGCACAGCTGTTTGTTCGTTTGTTTGTGATGAAAAACTTATCTCAATCAATGAAAATGTTCTAATAGACTTTGATTTAATAGGTCATTCCTATTGGTAAAATACAGACAAAATAATAACTTCATTTCTCAAATCATTGCACTTAAAATTTATGTGGTGGGAATATAGAATTGGACACTTTTATGTTATACTTTAGTGATTCATGCATTTCAGTTAAGGGCCCCCAGAGTTGGAATCAGGAAAAGCAGGTCCGGTGCAATTAACAACTCTATTAAACGTATATGGGGATTATCACAGTTTTCAAATTTAGAATTCAAGCTATATTAACTTCACCATTTCTCTAAATAAAGCTCTTTTTTATGAAGAACAAACAAATATCTTAATTTAAGGGTTAAGTGGCACTTTTTCTTTAAACAGAAAATCATTTTCACCTGAGATAATACATTTAAGTCTACAAGATAAAGGATTTTATTGGGAAAACCTAAATCCTTAGGCCATCTGGGTGAATATAAAAGAAGACAGGCTGTCACAGCAACCAAACGCTCCTGGAGCTTCACTTGGTCCTAGGCTATTCAAACCAATTTTCCAGGGATTTAGGAGAATCTGGTGTACAATAAAAAGGTCAGACCATTCACACAAAACAAATGCCATTAGTGAGAATTGTCTAATAAATATTAAGTACCTCATCCAGAACCTCTAGATTGACCAAATCATCCTCAAGGCAGTACTTTTCAGCATCTTCCACATGGTAGGGTCTTCTGGTATGCATCCTTTCACGTCTAGAAGTTTACCCAGAGATAGTACGTAATGTGGCAGAAAGCAGACAATAAAAATGACTCATTCAGTCTTATCACATGACATGTTCAGAGACTTCAGAGAAAGTGACAGGAAGAGCAAGTCCAGTCCAGGTCCCTAAGCTCCCTTCCTGTCACTATAGAGCTCCCAGGGGTAAGACGAGCTCAAGCCTTTTTTTCTACCACAGTGGGAAACATTACCAAATGGGTGCACCTTGTATTTCTATCTGCTTTCCTGCAATGCCAATCACAGCTCTTCCTCACATTGTCTTCTGTTCAGTGTCATGCCTATAGTTCTTCCTGGGATACTTCCCTTAAGGTCCCCTCATGATATCTGCAGAATCATTTGCACAACTCCACAAGTACCATCCC
>PVKE010001779.1:0-25461 GCA_004027555.1 Craseonycteris thonglongyai
AGAGAGAGACAGAGAGAAGGGGGAGGGCCCAGAGCAGTCTCCACAGTTGTACATCATCAGTTCTTGACCTGGTTTTATTCCACACAGGTGGGCAGGGGCTGTGCAAGGTGGTAACCAGCTGGGTGTCCCCTGCATGGGAGGCACACCCCTGCGAGCTGGGGGCTGAACTGGGAGGTGAGAACTGAACTGGGGGCCCCCTGCATGGGAAGCTCACCCCAGTTCAGCATATGGGTCTGCACAGGCAGGCAACCGGACTTGATCCTCAGACCCCGGGGCAGCAAAGAGAGCATTCAACCTGCTAAGGCATGCTGGCTTCCCCTACAAAATATTTCTTAATACTCCCACTGAATCCCTTTGTTTAAGTATCTTTTTTCTCCAATGGACTGAGATGTACTTAAAAATAGATATCTTATTTTTTAAGTCTTTTAAAGATTAAAAAAATATGGGGAAGCCGGGATGGCTCAGTGGGTTAAGCGCTCACTTTGCAGCGCCAGAGACCGAGGATTGAATCCCGGCCCAGGCCCGTGCGGAACCATGTGCTGAACTGGGAGCTCCCCGAGTTCAGTTCTCTGTCTCTGTATCTTTCTCTCTCTCTCTCTTTCTCTCTGTCAAAAATAAACAAATAAATAAAAAGAAAATAAAAAGACTATTTCTTTAAAGATTAAAAAAATAATAGGTATTTAGAATTTGTTTTCTAAAACATTTAAGTATGATAAAATCCTTTATATAAAGGGTATTGATGACAAAAATAATTGTCATCTTCAACTTCTATTATATTTCTTAGCTCAGTTGATATATTTAAAAATATAATCAACCCTCTCTTTAAAAAATAAAAATTTTAGAGCTTAAATTTATTCCATAAAATAAATAATTTTTCCTTTAATACCACTTGGATTTCACTCTGTACCCAATTACCTTGGAACATTTGCAAAATCTTTTAAAATAAAAGCTACCAGAAGTTTTCATTTTTCATTCAAGCAAGCATTAATAATAGAAGTAAATATCTTTCAGGCCCCAAGTGTAAAAATAAGAAGATAAAAATAGAGAGAGGAGGAGAGAGAGAGCGGGGAGAGAGAAAAGAAAGAGGCAAAGGAGAAAGAAAGAAGAAAAAGACAGAAACAAATAGTAAATGTGCTCAACCAGATCTTTGAAAATACAAAAAAATTTTAATATTGTTTATTGGAAAGAAAAATGTATAAAATTCTGATTTAAAAGTCTTCAGTAAACCTCAGGTTTTAGACTAAGAGGGGCCATATAATCTTTCCATTTTGTAAGCTCATATTCAGCATGGCTTTTTAGAGAACACTCCTCCTTTGGTTAAAATACCTGTTTCTCTTTAGAATACTTCATCACTTATGTTGAAAACGATGATGTTTTAACCAGCTCCCACACATCCACTGTGACAAAACTTGAACTCCGTAAACTTACAGAAACACAGCTTCCCTATATGATCATACTCATCTGGGAGCTGCTCAAAATAAAAACCATTTGTGCTGAAAGAAAACCAATTTACAAACATCTTTCTCTTTGGGTTTCAAAACACTTCTAAATGAAAAACAATGAGCTTTTCAGAGTGTATGAATCAGTACCTTTCAAATGTTTCCATGAGGGTGAAATATTCCTTTCTCGATAGAATACAAAATGCTTAATTTTTTTCTTTTCCTCACTTCATGGTCTCAGTTTATCATGCTTTCTTATTTATAATATCCATGTACTGAAATTATTCTTGGTATTTTTTGCTAGTTGATAAATACCGTCAAGGTAATTATTAAGTGTATATTTTTCTAGTTGGCTAATTCACCTTATTATCAAGCCTCACACTTTAAAAACTAATTGTATGTAAAGTCAACCGGCTGCATGTTTAAAAATTTTAATTACTTTTCTATGATCACTTTATATTCTGTACATAACATCCAGGTAACACATCCTCTACAATGATAAGGAGTTTAATTAGAAAGCTAAGATAAGAAAAATGCCTTCTACGTTACCAGATTTGTTCATGCCAGTCACGTGACAACTTGGAGTCATCTCTTCTTGCAGAATGTTAAAATGTGAAATGTTAATATTAGGTGAACCTTACTTCCTAACAGTCTAGCAAACGCTTTATTAAAATGCCATTTGGTTCTTTCCCACCTGTATATGTAAACACTATAGTTGTAATTAGATTGCAAAACCAAACCTGCCTTTCGTCTTCGTGCCAGTCTGAACTACCAAGTTCTTTCTCACACTCCTAACCTGGCACAAGAACCAAAACAAAAAGACGCAAATGTAAGCTGTGTGCTGCCAATAGCAAGCCTGCCCTTTCCACAAACTGTCTCAGAGGAGAGTCATTGATTTCCTAGTTATTATGAACATGAAATTATTGAATGACAGATGATAGAGTGTTAGGTCCTACAAGTATTTCCCCAAATGGGTTATCTAGCCAGGGTTGCCATGGTAACAATGCTGTTTGACAGACCTTCCCACAAAGAACCCTTTGCTCAGAATTCAGCATCAAATAGCTCTCTTTTTACTACAGGCTCATGTGAAATCACAGAACTTAGAAGCTTTCTTATAAAGAATAGAACTGTTTTCTTGTTGGGTGAGTCTACTCTGTTACGACACTGATATATTTTAGCTCAGTATTTTCCCCAAGCGAATGAGGACTTTGCCAAGGGCTGGACCATGTACAATTAACAAAGGCAGTGTTAATTCATAAAAGATAAATTAATAGTTCTGAGAGCACAGGGCCCACAGGGAATATAAGTTCTGCATCACAACACACCACTCATTAGTAGGAACAATGCTCACAACTCAGGTACCTCTTGACAACCTAAAAATTGTAGCATTTCTTGTTGCAATATTCACACTATGAAGACAAAGTTGAGTGGCCTTTTTCGATTTTCCTTTATTTTGGTTGCCACATATAAACAAAATAAGATATCATTTTCAAATTAAAATGGTCTTTCTAAATGAAAGGTGATTTTTCCTAATATTTGGCTTTATAGTCAGCAGATTGTCTATAAACGGTTTATAAACTGGTGTGGTTAAGATGTATTGTCCACAACTAGTGTAAACAACAATTTCATACCAAAACAAGAAATTGAGGACATCAGACTAGCTTGGTCAAGATAAGCCACCCTGCTCTCCACAGTAGGCTTTTATTTTTTTTATTTTTTCAAACTTTTCAACTGTTTCATTTCCTCATTTTTTATTTTTCTTGCTAAAAATGATTTTTCTTTTAAAAAGTTTCTGGAATTCAAGAGCTTTAGTATTCTTACTAAAGAATACTTAATATTCTTACTAAGAACTTAGTATTCTTACAGTAGTACTTTATTAGGCTTATCTGATACTTGTATTTTAGTCTTTATGCAAAATATATCATCATTTCAAAGGAACGCAAGCTAAATTGTGCATTCATTGTTTTATAAAAGAAACCTTACAGAAATGAATATGAAAGATTATATTCTTCATATGGAATAGCAACTTATCTTTAAGTTTCTATTCAAATTATCCAAATGGTATGTGTGTGTGTATGTGTGTATGTGTATGTACATATATATACATATATGTATATATGTACATATGTGTATATACATATATACACACACACACATACATACCATTTTACATATTTTCTTATGTAGAGGAGGAGCTGTATCAAGTAAACTTAAGCAAGTAATGATAATATGTCACAGTTACAATCATTTTGGACTAATTTGTTTTGACCAAATTGACTATTGTATTAGGATCACTATAATTTAAAGATTTCAAATGAAACAGACATTTAAAATAAAGCACACCTTCAGTAAATTTTCTGCTCTTGCAAATTTAAATAACTCTGAATGACAGAAAATTAAATTGTACCTTTGTACGTGCTGAGAACAGACCCAGTCTATACTCTATAGATTTCCACCCCAAGCTCCAGACCTGTATCCTATGGTCTATTGGACATATCTATTGGGATTTCTATTGGAATGACCAAAAGACACACCAAATTTAACATGTTTAGTATGGAATTATTTGAATTTACTAAATTCTTTCTCCTTGCTCTTATCCTTACTCTAAACCAATTGCTGTTTTCTAAGTTTAAAAAAATGGCAGCATCATTCACTCAAATGCCCACACTAGAAACTGGGGTGTCATTTGGCACCTCATCTATAATATAGCTGACACCTCTACCTCACCTTGCCTTACTCCTTAAATTCAATCACCAACTATTATGGATCCTATCTAAGGAAAATCTCTCATATTGCTAAACTCTTAATTTCTGTGCCTGCTATTCTAGTCCATGCTATCATAATCTTTCCTAAATTAAAACAATAGACTTGGTCTCCTTGCATTCAGTCGCAGTGCCCTATCCAGACTCCATGAGGCAAATTAATCTTTTTAAAACATTAGTCTTGTCAGATCACTTCCCATCTTTATACATGTGAAAGTCTCTCCTCTCCATTGCCTTCAAGGTATAGTTAAATTATCTTATATAACATAATCCAAAGATTATTACTTATATTCCTAGTCATATTCTTGGTTACTTCAAATTCATTTTTTCTAAACTCTGGCCATATTAAATACTTTTAGGTTTCTGATCAGTACATGAATTCTGGCTTCCGGTCTTTGCGGTATAGGATATTTTAAGATATCAATGTTGAATTTTTGCATACCCCAACTCCTTGTACCTCTTTGTTGTCTCCACTTTTCAATTAACTTTGGCAGCCTCCCCCCCACCCCATTTTTAGTCTAAGAAGGAGTGATACAGTCAATCAGGAAGTTAAAAAAATATTTAGGGTATATTCTTGGCATGTGAGTTTGAAAAGCTTAACTCTGGGGTGCAGTAGAGAGTGGAAGAAAATCAGAAACTAGACAATGTATTTTAAAAGAATTCCTTGAAAAGGATTACAAGTAAATGAAAGAGAGCTAAACCTGAAATGGCCTATCACATTGAATAAGGGTATTCTCAACAGCGACATGCCTGAACTGTCAACTGAAAACCAGGTAAGAATAAGAATTTCTCAGTAGATAACAGGTAGGTAAGAGAAGACATAGAAGATCAGATACCCACAACTTTTTTCCAGCTTTATGGATGTATGACTAACAAATAAGATTATAATCTCTTTAAAAGGTACAGTGTGATGATTTCATATATGTATATATTGATATACCACCATTGAGTTATTTAACAGATCTATCACCTCTCATATTTTTATCCACACCCATTATTTGGTGATATAATTTAAGTTCTAATCTCTTAACAAATTTCATCATATAATATAATACAGTGTTTTCTAGTATAGTCATTGTGTTATAATTAGATCATCAGATTTATTCATCTTATAACTATAAGTTTATATCCTTTTGCCACTCTCTCATTATTTACCCAACACCTAGCCTCTGGCAATCACAATTCAACTTTTTTTGTTGTTGATATTTTTAAGATTCCACATATACCGTATTTTCCGGCGTATAAGATCACCGGGCATATAAGACGAACCCCTAATTTTACAGTTAAAACATAGGTTTAGGCCTATATTCGCTGTATAAGACTACCCTCCACTTCCGAGGTTGTAGTCTTATACAGCGAATATAGGCCTAAACCTATGTTTTAACTGTAAAATTAGGGGGTCGTCTTATATACCCGGTCGTCTTACACGCCGGAAAATACGGGTAAGTGATAGCATATAGTACTTGTCTTTGCCTGGCTAATTGCAGTTAGCACACTGTCTTCCAAGTTCATGCATGTCATTACAAATGACAGATTCCATTGTATTTTAAGACTAAATAATATTACACACACACACACACACTCACACATTTTCTTATTCATGTATTTGTTGACAGACAAAACCTCCATACTGTTTTCCATAGTGTCTGTTCCAGTTTACATACCTAGCAACAAAGCAATAATGCATAAGGGTTCCCTTTTCTCTATATCCTTACTAGCACTTGTTATCTCTTGTCTTCTTTTACAACTGTCATTCTAACAAATGTGATAGCTCATTGTAGTTTTGATTTGGGCAAATGTACATAGAACTATAAGGCACTGCCCCTGTCCTCAAAGGGCTTTCCTTTTAATGATTTTCTTATACAAAATAGATCATAATCTGTTCATCTCTGACCAATCATAAGTAAAATCATTGGTGATTTTGATTTTTGAGAGACTATAAGTGCTCAACAAATGCAAATATTTTTTTTTGGCCCTGAGATGAGAGGAGTGAGAAGAAGTTAGGACTGTAGTAAGAGAGAGACCCACCCACTGGGCACAAGATTTGTATATTGACCTCAAGGAATGGATACATTTTTTTTTTTTTAGGAGAAAGAGGCCCTCTATGCAAAGGATACCAAATGTGCAAGGGCCCTGAGGAATTTAAGGGTTCACAAAATGAAGAAGATGAATTGTTTCTGGCTAAAGCATGGTTTGGGGATCACTACAAGAGATGAGATTTAAGACGAAGATTGCAGAGAGACCCTAAAACTTTTTATGACATTCTGGGGACTTTGGACTTCATCTTGCAGATAATGTAGTTGGTATGAAGGGATGCAGTCTTCTTGGGTTATTCTGAAAAGGAGGTAGTCTGGCTATACTGAAGATATTGGACTGAAAACCATAATAGGGTTATTATAATAAGCTAGATAAAGGATGAGAAGAGCCTGCATAATAGAGGGGAGTGGCAATGGCAACGAGGAGATGTATTCAAGAGGCCCTATGAAGGCAACACTCTGTCTCAGTAAAGGTTGAAAGAGAAAAATAATAATCCATGAAGTCCTAATTTCTAAAGTACACCTTCTGCTCAAAATGCACCATTGATGGTGCCTCAATGGTGCCTCAAATGTGTTGCAAATTGTTTCACACAAATTATCTTCCCCAGAACAGCTTTCTGATGAGACTGGGAAAAAAAAACCTGAGATAGATTCTGAGGTTTCTGACTACAGACCGAATGGACAGTGAATGCATGTAAAAAAAGCATTTTATAAGTTACACATTCACAATAGAACTATTGAATTGAGCACACAGCACAATATAAGGGTAAGTTAAAGAAATAATTGAAACATGTTTATTATAGATGGAGAAATTGACGTTATTATTGCGAGCTACTGGAGAGAAACTTTTCAATTTCTAATAGCTGCTCTTCTCAGTAGACATTCATGAAATGTTTCCCGAATAAGAGAAATGGTGTATTTATTTGTTTGACTACAGGCATGCAAAGTGTCAAGTTAGTGACAATTTGATACTTCATGGATATTTTAAGCTTACCTGGCAAGCAGATCAAAGGACTTGTAAGGACAAGATTTTAACATTTATACAGGGCATTTGAATTGTCAAGAGGTAAATTTTGGCTACATACAAAACACATTATGATTAGCCACCTCTTTCAAAGGTACATATTTAAGTAATTAGAAAGAATTTTTAAATGTTTAGATCTTAAATGTGAAATCCATCTCTATTATATAATTCAGAATCTCAAGAATACAATAAAAAACCTTAATTGCAGTTAGGTTTGAATCTACTTCAAAAATGGAAAGGTTATAGATGTAGGTAAATCCAGGGAGGGCTAATTTTGACTAAGTAGGCTATACTTCTCGAGAGCTAGCTACTTTACCTTCTTAGACATCATTATAAAAAGATGATTTTATACTATTTGCAAAGCAACATCTGTTCCTAAAGATATTTTTTTATAGGCTAGGTCTTAACAAAATTATTTTTCAGTGAGGACTAGTTTAGATTTTACTATAAAAAAAAGGGTAAAATGATACACTTGGGTAGCTTTATAGAGTTATCTTCTCCTGGCTACATTTCCTTACTCACCCTCTCCTTCTCCCCCTGGCTAGAAGCTGTAAACATTTTAGGGCTGTGCGACAGTCCCAGAACAAAACAGAACATATGCAGTGTATTTTCAAACAGAAAGAAAAAAAAATAACCCATGAGATCCTAATTTCTAAAGTCTGCCTTCTGCCCAAAATGCACCCTTGATGGTGCCTTGAAATGTGATGCAAATCACTTAACACAAATTATTCAGATTTAGATGAATCTGAAGCCCCATCAGAAGAGTATTAGTCGACTATTTCACATGGAGGCCAATTACATGTTTCCTATATCATTCCCTGACTACCCACTAAAATTTTGCTGATATTAGCCTATCCAAAATGCCTTTCTGGGACTTATGTACCAATAGTGTCTATTACAAAATTCATCCATGGTTTCTGTCAGATTTAAGTTAAATGCACAACAGGGAGAAAAAAAGCTACTAGAAAATTGCAGATTCAGTAGATATAGAAACAAAGAGAATGAATTTGTGTATTGCTCTCAGAGTCTCGCAACCAGAACCTGAGTAATCTGATAACTGCTTCATAACTGAAGGCCGTTCCAATATCTGTTCAGAAAATTTAGTTGCATGGTAGACCAAGTTTAAAAGAGAACACCATTTTACAGATGCAACTGGCATAGAGGGCAGCAATTCTCTCCTCCGCCACACGTCTGCCTTCTTGTCTTGCCCTTTGCAGGATGTATGGGGTCTTCACTGTTAGCCGAGGGCTTGAGGGGCATTAGGAGTAACTGGATTTTACCCTAAAACAAGAGGCCCATGGAACAAATAAGAAAGGCATATGGGGGAAATTATTGCTTTTCTTTCTCTTCTGTTAACACCAATATCATGTGTCAATATGGGTTGAAATAATTTTAAAACCCATATATGTGTAAAACTTTAAATGTGTAGCATTGGAAAAAAATAAGACAACGATCACAAGTTGGCAAAATAGGCAGAAGAAATAAGAAACTGGATAAAGAGACATAATTTACCACTTGAATTTTAATATTCTTTTACCACTCTTATAGGAGCCTATGTGCTTACATACATATTCATTAACATGTTAATGGCAATTTTTTGAATGGCTATATATTTTAAATTTCTTCATTTTATATACTTATGTCATTTTCACTTTTGACAATCAACATGTTTTATTTATATAAGAAAAGCACCTGATGAATTTTAGTAGATCAAATACAATATCAGTATTCTTGAATTGTTATTCCGGTACATATAATAAATACTTTATTTTTAGATCTTTCAATTTTTTTACTTTTTCCTAAGATCTGATGAATCAAATTCTTTAAAAATAATACAAATGAGTAAAAATACTAAAATGTATTGTCCTTGTAAGTGTTTGTTTTGTAACTGAGAATGTATTTTGGATAAATTTATGCAGATAAAATGAAAATAGTTCCTTTGAATTTAATCTAATAACAAAACCTTAGAATTAATACACAAAGAAAAGATTCTCAAATTGTCAATTTTCTTAATATTTATTTATTTATTTTTTAATTGTTTTTTGACAGAGAGAGAGAGAGAGAGAGAGAGAGAGAGAGAGATACAGAGACAGAGAGAGAACTGAACTGGGGGAGCTCCTAGTTCAGCACATGGTTCCGCATGGGCCGGGGCCGGGATTCGATCCTTGGTCCCTGGTGCTGCAAAGTGAGCGCTTAAGCCACTGAGCCATCCCGGCTTCCCCACAAATTGTCAATTTTCATGCAGCCAAACAAAATACTTACTGAGTGCCTACTCTGTCAGACATAGTTGTAATTTCTGGAATATATACTTTTATAATTTATTTATAGCAGGTATGAAAGAAATGGGAAGAAAAATCTGTCTTTGACTTTCTACCCCCTGGAAAACTGACTATACTTTAATTTCAATATAAATTGAAATATTATAATATTTGATATTTGATTAAAGCACGAGTTTACTAAATGGAATTTACACAGAAGTTATAGTTTATGACAATTCTAAGTCATTGCAATTCTTGATTCAAATTAGAACAGCTACAGACATCATCATGAATCTTTTAGGTATGATGTGATTTGTTTATGTCTTTAAGTGGTGGCCTATGATTTCCTCAGAAAAGAAACAGCAGATCGAAGTCCTTTCTTTCCTATTTTGTTCCCCTCGTATCCTTCTTAAGTTTGAAATAGTTATTGGTCTCCAGTCACTGATATCATATACCTTTTGTTCCACTTTCACATCTTGAAACACACCTTCAGAAAATCCTGTATTTTCCCAGTCATCTTCTGTTATTAAAAAAAATTCTATCTTACCTATTTAAAACCCTAGTCTCATGACTGCAACCCACTTTCTCAATTCCAGCCACACTTGTGATCTGGGAGAACATAGACAGGGAGGAGAGAGGATCTGTGAAGGTGGGTGTCTTTTACAACAAATTTCAGATTGAGAACAAATAGTAAAAGTAATAACAACCAAAATTTACAGAGCATATCTTATGTACCAGGTACTTTATTAGCAGCTTATGTACTGATCCCTCCCCTCTTTACATCGTCTCACAGGCGCACAGACAAGGTTAATTACATGCCCAAAGTCACCCAACTTGTAGGTAGCTGAGTCAGGATTTGAACTTGAGTACTTGTGGATCTAAAGCCTGTAGATTTTTCTTTTTCTCTTTTTCTCATATCACCTGTCTTTTCTATAAGAGGCAATTTTGTGTATCTTTCACCAAAATATGAGGTCCCAAGGGGCAAGATACGTATATTCTTATTAGAGGAATAAAACAGAAGTCTAAGTGGCTTGCAGAATAAACTGTCACTTTCTAACAATGGTCTAAATTCTATAAGGGCATAGAGACCAATATACTATATAATAGCATAATTTAAAAAGCCCATTGGCTAGAGTTGTTTTGATTTTTAAGAGTAAGAGTAGAAGATGTCAGGATGGCTCGGTGGGTTAAGAGGGCACTTTGCAGCCCCAGGGTCCAAGGATCGAATCCTGGCCTCTGCCCCTGCCTGTGCCCACCCATATGCTGAACTGGAGTGTGGTCCCCAGTTTGGTCCTTGCCGGGGCATGTTTCTTATGTGGGAGGCCCCTGCCTGGTTTCTGCCCTGTGGGCCCCCGCTGCCCACCTCCCACCTGTGTGGAATTAGACCATGTGGAAAATTGATGATATACAACTATGGAGACTGCTCTGCTCGCTCCCCTCCCCAACACACACACACACTTCTCTTGGTCTCTCTCTGTCTCTGTCTCTCTCTGTCTCTGTGAAAAACAATAAAATAAATCTTCCAAAAAAAAAAAGAGTAAGAGTAACCTATAAAGAAAAATGTGGATTCTTCAAGTTTCTCTGAAACTTTCTCAAAATTCAATCTATTGAAAAATATACTAAATGTTAAAAGCAATTAAATATAGCATTTCTCCCAGCTTGACTTGTCACTCTTATTAGAATAGCTCTAATTAAGAATGGAAAACTTGTTATTTTATCTGCCAAATGAAAATAATCTGGTGCAAGTTAATAAGTGTTGGCTTATTACTGATTCGCCATTTTGGTTCCAGCTTGTTATAATAGTAGAAATTGCTTGCAAAAGATATACTTGTTTTGCCAGTGATTTACAAAGAAAGAATCCTTTGTTGTGCCTTTTTTGGATTGAAAATAGGATGGAAGTACAATAGAACAAGAAGCTAAATACACCCTTAAATCACACCTCTACCTAAGGTGAAGGAAGAGGGAAGGTAATGAAGTAAATGCAATATTTTATTAGTGTTTTATTTTAACACAACATCTTTCGATTAACAAAATGAAACATAAGGGTGATTTAAAAGAACTTGCAAAAAGAAGTGCTTTAAAACTAGCATTCATTGCTTACTAGTTAAATATATATACTCCCCAAACTACATATGTTATTTTAAAACTGCATCACGTGAGCTTGAGAATAAAAAATAATTATCATATAAACTGTATTTGGGGGAAAGCTGGGATGGCTCAGCGGGTAAAGCGCTCGCTTTGAAGCCCCAAGGACCAAGGATCG
The DNA here is from genome assembly GCA_004027555.1 of Craseonycteris thonglongyai. Classification (NCBI taxonomy): domain Eukaryota; kingdom Metazoa; phylum Chordata; class Mammalia; order Chiroptera; family Craseonycteridae; genus Craseonycteris; species Craseonycteris thonglongyai. Next base: position 11,783 of record PVKE010001779.1, read on the forward strand.
AATCCTGTCCCCAGCCCATGCGAACCCACTGAACTGGGGTGTGCCCGCAGTTCAGTTCTTGCCGGGACCTATGTGGGAGGCTCCCGGCCCAGTTCCTGTCCTGTGCAGCCCTGAGTCCGCCTGTGGAGTGAAACTATATGGAAAACTAATGTCAACTATGGAGACTGCTCTGGGCCCTCCCCCTTCTCTCTGTCTCTCTCTGTCTCTGTTTCTCTCTGTCAAAAATCAATAATAAAAAACAAACAAAAAAAACTGTATTTGGGAATTTTTATTTATATTATACTGCAGTGATTTTTAGTTAGTATGTTTCAACATAAAATATAATAGCTAGTAAGATTGATCCTAAAAGTTATTCTCACGTGTATGATTTTCTCATTGTGCACTCACTTGACTTTTATAATTTTCTTAAACTATGTCCTATGTTCTGTAGTTTAAGGGTAGCGTATAAATGGACAGTGGGAAATGTTGTGGACATAAAGAGCTATTTAGTTTACCTATAAATGTGAGCTGGGACGTGAATCTTCCCCAGGGTAGCTCTCTGATGAGTCTACAGCCTAAGCCAGTTCTATGACAGTAACCTGGTAAGAGACTTTGGTCCAGGAAACAGCCAGCTAAGTTGTTTCTGAATTCCTGACCAACAAAGATTGTGAAGAAATAAATGTTTATTGTTTTTAACTGCTAAGATTTATGGGTAATTTGTTACACAATAATAAAAAACAAATACAGACTTTAGTCCCTAGAAGTGAAGTGTTGCTATAAAAACAAACAAACAAAACAAACAAGCAACCCCCCCATCCCACATTCCCCCAAAAGAAACAAAACACCTCAAATGAGTGAATAGTATTGAAAGCAGGCAGTGGGCTTAAGTGTCAGAAAGTGCCTAAAGGGTGCTGAAGAAACTGTTTCATGGTCTTTGATAAAACTATGAAGAAAGAATTTGCAAGAAAATTACGTAAATGTTATTGAAGATTAAGGAAAAGCTACCCTTGTTATGAAGTGGTGGTAGAGTCTCAATCCTGTTACCTGGAAATAAGTGAAGTGCCTATTAAACTTGGTAATCTAGTTAAAGGAATTTCCAAGCAAAATGTTGAAGTTACTGTCTGGTTTCTTTTTGCTGCTGACAGTAAAATGCAAGAGAAGAAAGATGAACTAGAGATATGGGACAGTTCAACAGGCTGAGTGCTTGCCCTGCAAGTGTGAGGTCCAGGGATTGAATTCTGGCCCTGATGCATGCAGACCCATATGCTGAACTGCCTCCAGTTTGGTTCCCGCCCCACGTGGCCCCATATCCACCTGTGTGGAATGAAACCATGTCACAACTAATGATGTACAACCGTAGAGACTGCTCTGGACGCGTCTCTCTGTTTCTCTGTCTCTCTCCTCTCAAACAATAAAATAAACCTTTAAAAAAATATATGAACTAAAGAAAGGGCTGTGAAAAGGGAGGTAGGAATTGATAATTTGGAAAATTCTTACAGCTTCCATATGGCAAAAAATGATAAAATTAAGAAATGGCTTCTGAGAATAGCTGAAATCCAGGGTATTTCCAAGAAAACCTAGTCCAAAGATGAAGTAAAGGATATGCCTGTGAGATCTTTGGTTAAGATCTCAGAAAGATCTGAGGTGGTGCCTCATTGTACTATTTAGCCAAACAAAAGGCCTCTAAAGAGATCAGGGGTGTACCCAATCTTCCAACTAAACGATAAGCCTTCTAGAAAGATTAAGGATGTTGTTTCTTGGTGTTCACAGCTTACTCTTAAAGTACAGAAAGGCTTACCTCAAAGATATTTTTTAAGGTAGCCTTTGCCTAATGAGGTAGATGCTAATAAGATTTTAAAAAGACTCATAACATTTTAAAACAACTATACATGTGGGTACATTGTCAGCTTGGATTGATAGAAACAGAGGTAGCACAAAATAAAATATGGATTTTGTATTTCCAAAGCTCTACTTGCTAGAAGCAGACAAAGAAAGTTATTCAGTTGCAAACATGTGCTAACTTTCATAAAAAATAAAAACAACAACAACAACAAAACCAGCCTGAAAGTAGAGTTGCCACCTGTGAGGACACATTTTCAGAACTTGAGACCTAACCAAGGAACCTCAGAATTGCGAGGGGCCAGTGACTCCTTTATGTCTCTCATTTCCCCCATTATTTGAGTAGGAATGTGTATATCAGTTATCTTACTCTTGTGATATCACTGTATTAATATTTTGGGTGTGGGAGAAGCAGGTAACTTGCCTTTTTAGTTCAACAGGTACGCACATTAAGAGAAAGTATACTCAAGAAGCTTTATTTAAGGATCTGCAGCACAAAAGAGCCCTCCATACCTACACCTGATCTGGATAATGAGATTCTAGATTTAGAACTGATGCTGTCTGTAATGGGTGAGACTTTTGTGGGCCTTGGGAGAGGTAGGTGTTCTTATGAGAGCAATATGATTATAGTAATGGCCAGAAATGTAACTGGGTTGGTTACAAAACTTTTTTGATATTCCTCCCTTCAAGAGGTAGAGCATAGTTTACCTCTTCTGGCATGTGGGCTAATTTGCTTCTACTGAATAAAATATGGCAGAAGTGATGCTATGCCACTCCAAAAATAGGGTATAAAAAGACTGTGGCTTCTTCTTTGGGTCTCTCTCTGTTTCTCTCTCTCTCTCTCTCACCTAAATATTCAGCCCACAAAGTCATGAGATATAATGAAATGGTCATTGTGTTAAACCACAAAGTTTGGAGAACAGTTACCATTTTTATTCTACAATAAATATTTGTTACACAGCATTACATAACCAGAAAAGCTACCTTTTCCAAGACTAGAAGAGTTCTAGACTCTTTCCTGAGTTCATAAGAGCCTTGAAAACCTACTTTTATTTTTAAATTAGGGGTAGGAATCCTACTGTTCTTTTTTCTAAATGTGCACTTGCTACAACTAATTGGGTTACACAGCAGTTATAGAGTCATGACAACAAAACAAGCCTTTTACACAAAGCTAATAATAGTTCTGGCACTTACCAAACAAATAATCATTAGCCTCAGACCAACTATAGTGTTGAAAAAAGACAATATTGTTACATAACAATTTCTTTTGTGCTAGGTGTTGTATACCATTATAAGAATCTAACACAATTTAAAAAGGAGGGAAAGTAATACTTATATTCATTTCATGGTAAAACCTGTCAATTGGGATCTGCACTCAATGAAGGAAGCAAAGAGAGGAGCTGAAAAATTTAGTGAGAGAATCCTTTCACTCCATAGGTACTGGTGAAAGTGGGACCACTATCACATAATAGTGTAAACGCATAATGGCTAGGACATTGTAGGCACCCCAAATCTTTCTGAATGAATGGATGAATTTTGAGTAAATCTGTATAGCATATGGTAGTAGTATACAGTGACTAAGAACATTGCTTTCATTCTTGTTTCCAGGCTAATCTTCGATAAAAGAATTTTTTTTTTTTTTACACAATATGGGATACCTCACCTGTGATCTGCTGTTAATAATAAAATGTTCTTTTGCAGTTATATTTTGCATGCAGTTCAATTAGTAACCTTGCTGAAAGAAATGGCTGCTAAAGGATAGAGTTACAGTGCTCTTGGATCATCTGACCATATACCCTTATTCCTATAACTACTTCAAATAAGATTCAATAGGTGATAGTTCTCTGCCTGGGTAACTTTTAGGATGATTGGATTTAGGTAAAGGGAGGGCATTATGGAAATAATAGTATTAACATAGGTCCAACGAGAGAAACATTCACAGCATATTCTGGGAATAAGGAGGATTTCAGTATAATGTACTTATGTATTTTAAATATATATGTATATATTTCTTGGTGAAGCATTGGTAAGTTGTGTCATCAAATTAGTGTGATATAATCAACCTTTTAAATGAAATATTGAAATAAATAGAACAATAGGATAGAATAGAAATAACAATGTGTCACAGAAGGTAGAAGTAGGTCTTTTGAATATTGTTTATTCAAGTTCTGTGTATGTATAACTGTGTATCGACTGAGTGCCATGGCATGATCTTTTCTTTCAGTGTTCACAATCAAAGTAGTTTGAGAACCACTGTCCTGGGGGAACATCAGCCGAAGCCACTGGGAAATCCTGAATTACAAGAACCAAAACTTTTATTTTACCCTTCCATCAAGGCAAATCCTTTAGGACTCACTTACGATTTATTCCATCCCCACGTGCTGAATTCTCAAAAATTCTGATATCAGTACATTTCATGTGACCTAATTTTAAGAACTACAAAATAAGGTTTCTCTATTTTAGTAGCTATAACACCATAACGTCTATAGCATAAATCTATACTTCCTTGCTTTTTCCATTTTATGTATTCTCCCTAAAGCCCTCTGCTACTAAAAAAGATATAATATGATTTGAAACTAACATCACTCCAGGGCTTCCTCATCTTCATCACTTGTTGGTTTTTGACCTTGACACTCATTCAATTAGAACTGACGTGCCAATCATGCACTCCTCCTCTAAAGCCAGCCCTCCTCACACTGGGGAGAAGGCTATTTAGTTAGTAAAGATTTTTCAATGAACCCAGGGCCAAAAAGAAAAGGAGAAAAATCTTATAATGTTAGAGCATAAAAAATAGTGACTGAAGGAGTGTGTCCATTGCAAAGACTCCATTGCTCCTCATATCATGACACTCAGTAAAATGATGTGTATACGCAAGGTCCACAGATACTAATGTTAATAAATAAATTGCTTCAAAATGTCCCAGACTGTGAGGTTGTCTCATCTGTTTCTTGAATATGTGCCTCAGGAAGTAAGGTGGCTCAAGCTCTTCCCAGTTATCACGTCATTTCTCCCTTGGTCCCAGAATACGTGTGAGCAGAAAGTCCATATCACATGTTAGCCATACAGTAAGCTTGGGGAGAGCAGGATTTAAGATTGTCAAGTACCACTCGCAGATTTATGCCTGTGGAGTTGTTCCCTGTGGAGGGGAACCGAATAACTCACGCTTTTTGAAAATCGCTTATGGCAGCTTTTCAGTCTGCTTTAGGCTGGCTCCTGTGGTGATTTGTATTTTCATATACTGCTCATACATTAAAAAATTTACACCTGTCAGATATTGATGGAGTACCTCCATCCTTAACCTCTTTCAGGGAGGATGCTTTGCTACCAGACATTACCCAAATAAGTTTCTATCAAGAGCGAGGGTGACATACATGCAGAGGCATAAGAAATATGAAATATATAAATAGAGAATTTTAATAAGAAATCAAGTCTTTGGAACTTTTCAAAGGGTGGAAATTCCAACAGTCTTAGGACATTTGAAGTTGCACATCCAGTTATGGGCTAATAGTGGGGAGACACTGTAGTTGAAACTACATCATGGAACTTGCAAAGTTTGTTTTATTGTTCATGATGGAATTTCATTTTCTTCTTGCATCTGTGACTTGTGCTTGGAATTAGAAAAAAATAAACCTGTCCATGGTAATTTCTTTTTTGTTTTAAAATCAATGACAATAAATACTATTGCCAAGCTGTTTGTGTTAGTTATTTGGTTTTACTTACTTCTGAAATTACTTGCATTACAGGGGATTGTAAATTTTACCTCCTCCAAATCATCTTTATATTATTCTTTTCAAACCACTTACTAGAATGTAAGAGTATGACAAACATCAATGGGATAATGGCATGTTACTTAGCCCAATTAGAATATATATTATCTGAGCCCCAGTTTGGAAATACCAAAAAAAGCTTTTTTTTTTTTTGGTTTGGAAGTTCTTCACAATCACCAGGCTATCAAGCAAAAATTCTATTTTTTTTTAGAGAGCATAAAGCACAATTCTTTCAGAAAATGTTCTTGAGATCCTTCTTCCCACTTGGAAAGTCATATGGGTTGTTTAGGGTGGGGAGAGAAACAAAATAAAACAACAACAGCAAATAAGCAAACCAAACAACTTGGGAAATTAAACTGTATAGGGAAATCATCAATGCAAATATTCCAGTATGCATCTAATGAAGCAAGAATTAATATTCATTTGAGCATAAAATGTTTTTAATACTCATCATTGCTGTAAATAATACCAGAGCAAGTCTTCTGAACAGTAATATTAATTACCCTTGATCTTAAAGTCTAATAAATGGCTGGATTATCAGTGTTAAAAATCCACAGTTTGTCCACTATAAATTAATGTTATTAAAAAATATCATTATCCTTAACTATAAAAAGGTTTTTAATCTCAGGCAACTGTGATTTATGATATTTTCTTTACAGCTGTCATGTCAAGTGTTAAATTACTGACTTTAGCAATTTATTTGAAGAATAAGCAGTCATTTTCAACATTCTCAGACGCAGGAAGCTACTAAATTCCAAAGTGCTCAAGACTGGATGATCTCTGAGTATGATAAGAATTGTGAATAAGAATTTAGTATTTTGTAAAATAAGGCAAAATCCAGGAAAGCTCAGAAATGGAGCTAAGATGCCTGATCAGACCTTTAAGTGGATGGTCAGCTTCTGCCTGACCTCTGAGTAGCCAGAAGGAAAGGCAGTGGAAAAGGTAGGTTTGAGAATTGAGAATATACAGGTCATAGTCCAAAACCCAGGAATGGTGTATGGACATTGGTGCTCATGTGATGTTATGAAGATGGTTAAATATCTCACTTGGCATTCAAATCACTTTGTTTCTAAAATTATATTTATAGCATTGGGAGATTGAGATGATTGTACTCTAAATTCCCTAAAAATTAAAAAAGACTAAAGTCAAAATATAAACAAGGTAATACAGATCACTGGGCCAAGAACAAGTGGATGTGAGTTTAAATCTCCCTTAGTCATTAAGTAGCCATGGGATCTTGACCATTACACCTTGACTCTTTATCTTAGTATTTCAGATGAAAAATTAAGAGGTAAAACTAGATACTTTCTGAATTCGCTTTTATTTATAAACTCTGGATTTTCATACAGGTATAGGTATACTGTTCCCACCATCTTTTGTTCAAAATTAGGGCTTCACTTGATTTCATTAGAAAAACAGATGTAGTTTTAGTCTTTTAAACAATAATTTGTATTTAGTGAATGCAATTAGATATTGCTTAGTTAGAAGTATATTAATTTTCTAATTTATAGTATTATTTATATTAAATCATGAACCCTTCAAGTATACTGCATTTTAGACCTTAGAATTTTAAAAGAAGTACATATTCATAGTATGAACAAATATTTATTTTTCCTCTATATTTTTCATGTAATTTTAAATATCTCCATAGATATTTAACAATCCAACCATGACCATCTATGGCTATGAATGCAGTATTATCTCAGTCATCACAGCTAACTTTATGACAAGTTTAATGAGTATCACTGACAAGCCATACAAAAACCAGTCACTCAGTTATCAGTATTTGCTGATTACCATACAGAGAACAAAGTACCATTAGTGCACATGAATAAGAAATAGTACATTATCCTCGCCTTTTTTTTTTTAATTTTCTTTTTAATTGTTTTTGACAGAGAGAGAGAGAGAGAGAGGAGAGAGATACAGAGACAGAGAGAGAAATGAACTGGGGGATCTCCCCAGTTCAGCACATGGGTTCGCATGGGTCGGGGCCGCGGCAGGGATTCGATCCTGGGTCCCTGGCGCTGCAAAGTGAGCGCTTAACTCACTGAACCATCCCGGCTTCCCCCTATCCTTGTTTTTTAACAGAAGCTGTAGTGCTCAGCTCAGAAATGCTGTATATATCACTGATTCTTTATTCTCACATACAACATCAGATCCACCTGAAATCCTATTGGCTCTGTGTCATAAACACAACCAGCAACTGAATATTTTTTACCTCCTCCATTCACTGCCCTGGTAATTTCTACTTAGATTATTGCAGTAGTTTCCTAAATGTTCCCCTGCTTCCACTTTGGTTTTCCTGGAATCCAGTCTCAAAAGAGCAATCAGAGAGACAAAAGGTAAATCAGGTATAAAACAGGATTGCATAAAACCTCCAATGACTTTTACTCTAGATAAAGTTTTGACAATGGCCTACAAAGCCCAACACAATTTGGTCTCTGGGACTTCTGTGAACTCAAGTCTTTTATATTTCCTTTGTTCACTCTGTTCTAGAACATTAGCCTTCAAAAATGGCAAGTCTATGCACACATAGCTTTGTACAGGCTGTTCCCTCTGCATGGAAGATCCTTCCCCTAGGTATCTGCATGGCTGGGTGGGCCCCTTGCCTCCTTTATTCCTTAGCTCAAATGTCACCTTTTTGTTTACCTTATCTCTTTTTATAAATGTACAACTCAAAACTCCCATCCTCTTATGTGTGTTTTGTTTTTCTTCATAGTATTTCTCATTTTCTACTATAGAATGTTATTTAGTTCATTCTCTCTCCTACCACTAGAATGTACTTTCAATTTTTTAAACACTGTAGAATCAAACCCTGTCTGGCATCAAATAGGTGCTGTTTGTTGAATGAATGAATGAATCGACGAACGTAGGATGCAAAATGACGTTTCCTAATGCACTCAAGTGTATGCTGTGTAATGGAAAGGCCTCCACTTGCCAGGCAGGATTTTAGATGCTTAGCATACATCACCTTTCATCTTCTTAAACCCCTTGGAGTTGAGTATTGTTCTTACTTCTAGAATTACTATTTCCCTTTTCCAGATGAGGAAACTGAGTTTCACTCAGGACACACAGGTGACTAATTAGGAGATACATGGTTCTAATCACATTTGACAACATTAACAGTCCCTGCCCTCAATGCCTTATATTCCATAATTTTTAAGTGCTAATCAAAAGCCTCTAAAGCCGAGAAATAAGAGTCAACAGTTACAATAAACCCACAGTAACTAGGCTGAGCTGTTTTCAGAAATAGCTCACTCTAAGAGCATAGGACATATGCGCCGCTCCAAGACCAATTTTATACCGTTAGAAAAGCAATTAATTAACAACTTGACATTACCCTGCACTATTAAAGACAGCATTCATTCTATCTATGCTGAGTCAAAAAATAGAAGGTCTCCAAGGAATTTTTGGCAGTATTAAACCTAGCCTTGTCAATGGGAGAAAACCTCTCAGGAAGAGGCTACTGCTGGGTTAATAGGGTTGTTTATTGTGGTGTAAATGGTATAGTAATGTTTTCTATGTCTTTCAACAGCCTGGAAGAAACACCCTTTAAAACAATCCCTACACTGAAACAGACATTTACCACTTCAAATTCTGATACCTCTATCATGATGAAACACACTGTTTATAAAGGGACCCTCCCAAGGGGTTCTTTGAGGACCAGAAATTGAGTACTCCATTTTGTGAAAAGGCTTTTCCACATATCTCCAATACTCTTCGAAAAATCAAGTAACATCTTAGTACATGCATCAGTCACCTATGAGTTGAGCTAGAATAAATTAGCTCAAAGGATTCCAATATATTCTGGGTAAAAATTAAAATTGATGAGGAGACTTTTACCTATAATACAATGCAATAAATACTACATCACATGAATGTCCAAAGTAATAGCCAACCCTGATAAAAGAGTGATTAATCTATGTGAAGAGAGAAAGCTTTTTAGAGGAGGAATTATTTGAGATGATCTTCAAAGAGAGTATTCAATTTCTTTGGGGCTCCAAAGTTCTCTGAATTATGTATTCATTTTTATTTTTATTTTTTAAGAGTTATTTTATTGTTTTTGACAGAGACAGAGAGAGACACAGAGAAGGGGGAGGGCTCAGAGCAGTCTCCATAGTTGTACTTCATCATTTTTTTGACATGGTTTTGTTCCACACAGGTGGGCAGGAGTCAGGCAGGGCAGACACTGGGCCAGGAACCTTGCACATGGGAGGCATGCTCACTTGAGCCAGGGGCAGAACTAGGGGGTAAGAACCAAACCGGGGGCCTCCTATGTGGAAAGCACACCCCAGTTCAGTATATGGATCCGCACTGGCTGGGGCCGAGATTCGATCCTTGGTCCCCTGAGCTGCAAAGTGAGCACTTAACACACTGAGCCATCCCAGCTTCCCCTGAAATATGTATTTTTTGCTAATCATGAAAACGCAATATGACTTGGTGCTTATAAATGCACTTTGCACAGCCATAAATATTTTATATTGGTGCTTTAACCATAGAAATTATTATAAAAGTGCTTATTTCTACTAACTACTTTAAAATGCTCAACATGTCGCATAACTTTTTGATCTGTTTTCTTTTTTTTTTTTTTCTGACTTTTCCCGCAGAGTCTTTACACAGAACAGCTTTGCTGGAGTTATTTCTTTGGCAGAAGGGAGGTAAATTTCTGGAGTATCTACAGGGCAAAAACTGAAAAAATCGTGTTCTTCAAATTTCCAAATTAGGAGCCCAAAGTCCTCATTTGGTGTTGTAAAGAGCAGAAAGGCACAGAAGGTACTGTTTCATTGGCCTCACACATCTGAGGACCTGAAGGCATCATCAGGGGCCAAAGTAGTTATAGTTGAAGCTCAATATATTACACTCAATGCTTTACAAAAATCACAGCATTAAAATGGATTCCACTTATATTGCACTTATAATGTATTTACTGACATTTTTTTCCGGGACAAAACCCCAAAGAGGACAGATACAAGGAAAAGATTATGGATTAATTTTTTTGTTTGTTTACAATACGACAACTGATAAAACGAGATGAGCTTCATGCTATGACAGTGTAAATGCTTTGTTGGCAAATGAACTGAATATTTTTTCCTATTATTTAGTGTTAGTCTTTTCTTAACATGCTAATGATATAAAGCTATAAATGGAGATATATTCAAAGAACAGTTATAAAAAAGTACCAACTATATATAAAAATAACTGTTTCTGTAGCTAAACTTTTCCATCATGTGACCCAGCCTTCCACAATGTTGCCAAATAGTGTAGTGAAAAAAGCACACCTTTGAAAAGCAAACTATTGATTACTCCCTACGTGAACTTTGCCAAATAATTTATAGTCCCCCTACCTCCCTCTGTATAAATGTTAAGTGTACTTTGCTAAGTAGGTCCCGAAGAAGACAGAAGATTGTGGTGAGAATATGGGCTGAGTTTTAATGGATGTGACAAATGCATCAAAGGAAGGAATAAAAGAAACTTTTCTGTTCCAGCAAAATTTAATGATGTGCTTTGGTCCCTGGTTTTGCAATTCCTTATCCTGGTTGCCCCTTTGCTTGCCTCAGCCTCAGTTCAATGCATAGTATATAAGTAGAGTCTGGGAGCCTTGGCTACTATTTAGCTGTGTGATCATGAACAAGTTGCTTAATTTCTCTGAGTCTTCATTTCCTCATTTGTAAAGGATGGATAAAATGCTATCTAGCTCAGGATTGCTATATTTATTGAATTAGTACATTTAAAGCATTGAGACTAGTGATTTGGACATTTGGTTTATATTTATTTTAAAATGGTATACCTATGTAAAAACAAGAATTTTGAAATTAGATTTAAGAGAAATAAATATTGATAAATACTTAGAAGATGTGGTGTGTATATATATCAAATACACAATGAACTTTTTTATTTTTTTTTATTACTTGGCCATATAAAGAAGGAAATATTACCATTTGTGGCAATATTGATGGACCTAGAGGGTTATGCTAAGTGAAATTAGCCAGATAAAGACAATTACATATCATTTCATAAGTGAAATCTAAAAAATTAAATAACCGAATAAATAAAATAGAAACAAACTTACAAGTACAAATAACAAACTGATGGTTGTCAGATGGGAGGGAGGCTGGGGGGCTGAGTGAAAAGGAGAAGGGATTAAGAATTACAAATTGGCAGTTACAAAGTAGTCATGGGGATGTAAAGTACAGCATAGGGCATATAGTCAATAATATTGTAATAACTATGCATGGTGCCAGGTGGGTACTAGACTTATTAGGGTGATCAACTTGTAAGTTACATAAATGTCTAACCACTATGCTGTACACCTGAGACTAATATAATATTAAATGTCAATTGTAATTAAAATATAAAAAAAATTAAAATGAACTAATAAATAAGAAATGAAATAAAATAAACAAAAATCCAACTATATGTTATTTAAAACATATACACGAAAAGACTTAATGACATAAGAAATTTGATTAAAAAGAATATGAGAAAGAGCTATCAGTCAAAAAAAAAAATCCTAAGGGAAGTGATAACACCAATATTTATGCAAACAAAATGGATTTTAAAGTTAAAGGTTATTAATAGAAAATAATTTCAATTATAAATAAAATGAAAAGTGCAAGAGAAAAAGGTAACCATATGTACACTTAACCATATCTTCTCACAGGGCATAAAGGAAAAATTTAAGAGAATTACAAGGAAGAATTGATAAACCCACAATCATATTGCAAGATTTTATCATACCATTTTAAGAAACTAACAGATAAAACATTAGTATAGATATTACAAAGTATAATTGCACAATTAGCAAGCTTGATTTATCATATATGTGTGTGTATACAAATGCATGTATAATTGTATGTGTGAATGTAAATATGCATCTATATGAATATATGTATAGCACATAGGCATACACACATATTTAAGCTCCCATGCACTAGTGAGAAAAAGAACAAGCCTGTACCACCAAATTATAAAAATATATGTAATTATATATTATACTCTTCTAAAACATACTAAAGTACAAATGATTATAACCATATTACTATCAATAAATATAGAAAAAACAGACCATATTTTTCAACACAGGCCATATTTTTGACAAAAATGCAACATATTTGAACAGGTGAGGCCACAATCCATAAGTGTGACACAGGAAAATATACTTCTAAAAATTTATATGAAGAAGTAATTATAAAAATATTATAAATATTTATGTCATAGCAATAACAATTCTCTACATTAAACTTATGGGACAGAGCTAATCCATCAATATATAAAAGAAGTGTATAGTCTGAAAGGCCCATATGGAGAGCAGTAAAGAAAGAAAATTAATAATAAACTATTTAACTTATGTATTAAGGAAAACATCAACTAAGTAAACCAAAAAGAAGTAGAATTAAGGGAAAATAAAGAGTAGGAATTATTGAAAGAGAAACAAAGAAAGATTAGAATTATTCAATAAAAATCATATAAAAGATTAGCAAAATAGACAAACTTTTGGCAATCCAAAACTAGAAAAAAAAAAGAAAAAATATACAGAATGGTAGAATGATGGGGGCATTTCCACACACAATTAATAAAGTATTTTACAAATAACTGATCAGCATAAACATTCTAAATGGGGGACATATTCTTGATGAAATGAAAATATTTTTAATCTTTTAATTAACTTAATAGCAAATAGAAATGAACATGAAAAAAGTTGAATCTGTAGTGGGGAAAAACCCACTCAAAAATCACAAGTTCTAGTCTTACAGAAGCATTTTTTTACTAAACTTGATAATCTCCCTTTCTAACAAATTGGTGAAGAAAATAGTCTAGTATAACCTGATACCAACAACAGGTCTGGAAATGTATAAAAATTTGCGATTATGAACAAGTAGTGTTTATCTAGTTATACAAAATTGGTTTAACATTAGAATGACCTTTTAACATAATATGCCCATTAGCAAAATAATATTGCAAAACTACATGCTAATTTCAATGGATAATGAAAATCCTTTAAATAAAAATCAACACTTGTTTATATTAAAAAATATTTTAAAGAGGAGAAAATATAAGTTCCCCAGCTGAAGAAATGTACAACACATATTCTTT